>VXCM01002335.1:66423-86004 GCA_014773175.1 Lucifuga dentata
ATTCTGACACCGCCCATCAGGAGACAGAGAAGTATCATAACGACCCGCATATTTTCCAAACTTCACGGTAAACAGCAGCAGCGGTGGGGGCGGGGTCTGAACAGGTAAAACTGCATTGCGCAGGTGAATGAGTAACAACAATGAGTGAAGTTAAAGTAAAAAAAAAAAACCCTAACCATAACAAAAAAGTTCAATACAAAGGTACAGCTATATTTTTTATCTAGTGTTTATGGTGTTGTCTAGCAAGCTAGCAGCTAGCTAATTTAATTACTTCACCCTCGCAAGGATACTAGAGGGGGCTTGGGAGTATGCCCAACCAGTCTACATGTGTTTTGTGGACCTGGAAAAGGCCTACACCGTGTCCCCCGAGGTGTCCTTTGGGGGGGGTGCTGCGGGAGTATGGGGTACCAAGTTTGTTGACACGGGCTATCAGGTCCCTGTACAACCAAAGCCAGAGCTGTGTCCACATCCTCAGCACTAAATCAGACCTGTTTTCAGTGGGCGTTGGACTCCGCCAGGGCTGCCCCTTGTCACCAATCCTGTTTGTGATTTTCATGGACAGGATTTCAAGGCACAGTCAGGGATTGGAGGGTGTCCAGTTTGGTGACCTCAGAATTGCATCTCTGCTTTTTGCAGATGCTGTGGTTCTGCTGGCTTCATCAGACAGTGACCTTCGACACGCACTGAGCAGGTTTGAGGCCAAGTGTGAAGTGAGACTGGGATGAGAATCAACACCTCCAAGTCTGAGACCATGGTGCTCTGTTGGAAAAAGGTGGACTGTTCCTTCCAGGTTAGAGGGGAGTCACTATCCCAGACAGAGGAGTTTAAGTATCCGGGGTCTTGTTCACGAGTGAGAGTAGGATGGAGCGTGAGATTGATAGACGGATTGGTGCAGCGTCCGAGGTCCTACGGACACTGTACCAGACCGTCGTGGTGAAGAGGGAGCTGAGCCAGAAGGCGAGGCTCTCAATTTACTGATCAATCTATGTTCCTATCCTCACCTATGGTCATGAGCTCTGGGTAATGCCCGAAAGGACAAGATCGCGGATACAAGCGGCGGAAATAAGGTTCCTCCATAGAGTGTCTGGGCTCACTCTCAGGGACAGGGTGAGAAGCTCGGACATCCAGGAGGGACTCGGAGTAGAGCCGCTGCTCTACTCCGAGAACAACAGGATGCATTTAAGGCAGTTCACCAGGCAAGATAAGAGACAAAGAGAGAGAGAGAGAGAGAGAGAGAGAGAGAGATCATGTATAGCCAAGTCATCTCTCTGTGACATATTGTTAAGATTTGAAGAAGAATACCAACATTATTAGTAGAGATCAAACAGGAAGTTAAAACATCTTCTTTGAAGTAGGGTTAGAGGTCACATGGTTTTCATGTGTTTTCATTGACTTGTAGGAATACTGCAGTCATATTACCTCTCTGAAATCCAAATTTAAGTCTAAAAAATAGTTGAATATTCTGAANTACTGCAGTCATATTACCTCTCTGAAATCCAAATTTAAGTCTAAAAAATAGTTGAATATTCTGAAACATACTCAACTACTTGTAAAATACTAATAAATGAATTTTGTTGTATTTGGAATGGTACTTCGGTAAAATTTACAAAAATACAGGGGGGTGACATACTTTTGGCACGCTTATAGTCACTCTGTAGTGCCTCCTTGTGACAAAAATACACAATAAGGTAGACCCCTAATGAAGCGTTGTTGACAATAAGATTTAACACTGAGTGCAATGTGTTATAAGTTAAGACTAAAACTGTCTTTTTTTCTCCTATGTATTTTGGAGAATGAGAGTGAAAGGGTGCCAATGGATGTCTTGCCTAGGGCGCCAAAGTGGTCAGAAATGGCCCTGATTTTACTCAATCCCCTAATCTTTCAAAATCAAATGTTCAGATGATGATCCACTTTAAAAATTCAATGCATCACCTCTATCTAACACTTATGCACGATTGCAGAAGGTACAGCCATTTTAATTTCTCAGTAAAACTCCTCTTCTCCTGGGACTATATTCATGGCAGAGAAAATACATCGTCTTCCATGAATAAAGTTACTTCTGCAAACCTAACAGACACTGTATTTGCTGTGAGGATTATTTATCTCAAACATGTTTCAAGTCTCTACAAGTTGACTTTAATAGCCATAAAATTCCATTTTACTGAAATGAACTTGAAGCCAATGGCAGCCTAGAAGGTAGGAAAAACAATTCTGAAATTTATAGCTGAAGTAGCATATTTTGGGAAATGGTTGTCAGTAACGTAAAATGTATTTGGATTATATATATTGAGCTCACGCATGATAAATCACTAGTATGATCCCTTAACTTTTAAGGGAGTATTTTTCTATTGTGGTATCACTACTGTATATTTTACTAAATGCTTTAAATGCTTCTTCCACTGCTGCAAAAATTTCTTTAAACTTTATTTTTTGACTGATGGATTTTCTTCTTCTGTTTGTCTCATATAGGATAAAGGTGATTTCGTGGTTTTCAGTAATGAGATCCGCTCCTTTGAGCTGCCCACAGAAATTATAACCCGAAGAGGGAAGGTTGCATTCAGTTTCTCTTGCCAATTCGCCAAAAGCATCAGCATCTCGAACTCCTACAATATTCACAGTTCCGACTACATCTTCACCGAGTCCAGCTTTGGCAGCTTTAGCTACACATTCGATATATTCAGTGACGGCAGCTTTACAACCAAGGTGGAGCCCACTGCGTATCCAGTGGAGGTCAAGCTGATGGAAATGATTTACATGGGAATTCAGGCCCACTCGGAGCTGCCGAACGTGACTTTGTTTGTGGAATCATGCAGGGCCACTCCTGATGAGAACCCTAAAAACTCTCTCTACTACGACCTCATCAGTCACGGGTAAGCACTGAGCTGAGGAGGCAAATCTAATCTTTTGTTTGTGCTAATATTTTGAATGCTAATATTTGGAATGAGGAAGTTTGATTTCATCTATGTGTTGGTCAAGTCAAGTTTATTTATGTAGCCCAATACAATACAATACAATTCAATGATTCAAAGGGCTTTACAGACTCACACATTAACAGTTCCTGACCCTTCCCAAGCCCTCTAAGAAGAAGATGAAAAATTCCCTAAAAAAAACCTTATTATATGAGGGAAAAAAAATTGAAGAAATCTCCGGAGAGGCTATTCAAATTGAGATTCCCTGTGCTGGAATGACCGGGTGTGACATAGGAACCACAGGTGGGGAAGCAGACAAATTACAAAGACACAAAAAACGATGAAATATTAAAATATACATGAAAGTTTAAGACAGCATGCAAGAGTAAAATCATATCAAAATAAAACAATGCAAATATAAGAAACAGAATAAAATAGCTCATAGAATTGGTGGTGTTGGTGTGTTGGTTTTCTTGATAGTTTGCTTGTTTGTTTGTGTTATGGACCAATTTTGACAAAATTTGGTGGAAGGGTGGGTCACGGCACAGGTAAGAATCCTCTCTTTCCTCTCTCTCTCTCTCTCTCTCTCTCTCTCTCTCTCTCTCTCTGTCTTCCTGTGCGCCATTTTTATTCTGCTCCTTATAGTTACATGGCTTTATCTTTATATGGTTTTCTTTTTATTTGGCATTTTTATACCTTTTATATATGTTTTAATGCTATTAATGTTATGTTATTAATGTTATATCCAGGGGTACATCCAGGAATTTGTTTTAAATGATTCATTAATATTGGGAGACACTAGGAGTTTTTTTCTTGTTAGTTTCTTCAAAAGTAATACAACAACCTTACTGAAAACTCATTTAGGGATATTCATTCTATGATAGACTATCAATAACTGCAGTTTAGTCTCGATTAGGATATTGTAGATGTTTTTTCTCTCTTTAGTCCACTAAAGTTTTAGAGCAAAACAAAATTTGCATCCTAACAATTACAATAACCGCTGGGATAGGCTCCAGCCCTTCTGTGACCCTTAACAGGACAAATGGGTATAGAAAATGGATGGATGGATAATTGCAAAAAAAAATAATTAAATAATAAATGGGAATTTCAAGTTTTACTTAATCATACTTACATCAGTAAAAATGCGAATGAGAACTAATAGTTGTGATGTGCTTCTATTGATTTCTAAAGGTGTATGATGGATGAAACAATGAAAGTTCACTCGTCTGATCAAGACTCACTCAAGTTCGAGATTCAAGCCTTCAAATTTACTGGGAACCACGACCAGGTACATCAACCCAAACATAGAACATAACATGCTGATGCAGCCTGCTGCATCAGCTGTTGTCACCTGCTGTTACAGTTAGCTTGTGTAATCCTTATAATGGGTTGTGGGATTGTTTCCTTTTATTTTAAATATACTGACAGACAAACTGAGCCAAAATCTCATCATAAAGTGAACTAGCAGGCCTTAATCCCTTCCGGCAATCTCTGTCGTTCATTCTTCTCCACTCAAACAATGGCGATTTCTCGTGGCTCTCGCGGTTCTCACGGCTCTCATGGCTCTGCCCTCTGTCTGTCTCAACTCAATAAACTCGACCTTTGTAAAGGATTTGAAAACATCTTCTGCCCTGTTATTGTGTGTTTTTTCTTCTGTGAAATGATCACATGATCATATTTGTAGTACTAAACACTGTTACCTTACAGCTGTACATCACCTGCTCCGTCATCCTGTGTGAGGCTCAGAATCCAGTTTCCAGATGTGCCCAGGGTTGCCTGAACAATGCGTCCCGCAGACGCAGACGAGGGCTGTTCAAGGAGACGGCCAGCCACAACATTACCCAGGGTCCCTTCCAGTTTATCAGACACGATCATCCCAACACAGGTTTAATTCCTAAAGACAGCCAACCCAATGCAGGTTAATATGCAAATGATTTGGCTATTCTATTAATGCACAGCTGTAATCTGGATTGATTTATCAATAATCGAAATCTGAACAAACTGTTTATTATTATTATTATTTTATTATTATTTTATTTTAATTTTTTTTTTTTTGCTTTTCTGTGACTTCTGCAACAATTTCTCCAGACACCAAAGCAAGAAATGGCTTCCAGGAAATGCTGGGCAGCAACATCTTCACCATCGTCTTTGCCAGTCTGTTTGTAGTTGCCGTGCTGATGTTGGCTCTTACTGTTCGTTACTTTGCAAAGAGAAGAAGAGCAGATGACAACATATTTCTTCTGGACTAAACCAGCTGATCTCGTTCTATTTGTTTTACTTTGAGAGTGTGTATTTTTTTTTTTAAGGATTAACTGTACTTTTAATGATAAAAATTCATAGTGTACATCTTGAGTAGGAATCACAATAAATTTATTAATGAAAAAAAGGAGAAAAAGCTGTCCTAAAAATGTTGATTTGGGATTTGATCTGTGCTGTGGTTTTGCACCTGCAATGAAATGACTAATTACATCACATTATTCACCAAACCAGTTTGATACCTGACAGTCTAGTACACTAGTACATAACGTGATGTATTAAGATGTTGTAACCTTCATGCTTCATATGATGTTGTTGAATGAAAATTCCAGTTGGTCTGGCTTTCCAGGATGCCAAGTATTTGTTTCCTTAGGGGGCTATAAATCATTTTGTCTCGGTAAGACGTAATTCTTCAGCTATGCAATGTATTTTCATTTATTTTATACCTTTATAACTGGTGTAAAACTTTCACTTTAATTTCTATTTTACGAATACATAAATTTCTGCTGAAAGCATACCGTATGATCAACTATAACATGTTTAGTTATATACATAGGCTAATAGAGAAACATTTGATGGTTAAATGCAGTGCTGCACAATATAATCAACACTTTATTGGTGAAAGAATATAAATATATAGATGACATAAATGCCAACATATATTTCACCAAAACATTTGACATAAGGACNCACACACACACATACACACACACCACCACCACCACCACCACCACGACCACCCATTAAAAAATAAAGAAAGAATAAAATTGAGCCTAGGTACCCTCCCATGAAGTGCTGCGCTCTTTTACTAATCTGATGTCTACAGGTTAGGAGGGAAAATGGAAGCATTTCTCCAACAGATGAAGAGTTGTGAAAGAAGTTCAGCAACAAACAAAACTTGAATTTGTTTTCCCTGTTGAAAAACATCACATATTTTTACAATCATTTTAATGGCAGTGTATAATTTTAAGGGACTCTATATTTGAAGTCGTAATTACATAATAAAGACAATACTGTGTGTGTGTCTGTGTGTATTTTGTTTGTGTGCCTGTGATAACTAAAGCTCTAAAGCTTCCCTTACATTTACCACCAGATCGTTGACCCCATTAAAGGCTTATTGTTATGAGCCGTGTCACAGGTTACAGCCAATGAAATCGGACATTAATAATCAGCTTTTTATTTAAAAGCCATGTTTTATTCTGCTTCATCTTGTGTCAAAGCAAAATTCAATCTAGAATTTAAGGTTTAGCTTTACTGCTCCACATTTAAAAACAATAAATGAGAGACAGGGTGCAACAGCATGCAAACACTACCAGGAGTTCTAGGTAGTAGGTGTGTGTGTGTGTGTGTGTGTCTGTCTGTCTGTCTGTCTGTGTGGGGGGTATATATTGTGAGACACACAGAGCACAGAGGATGATGATTGAGGAAGAGGCACTATGCCACAAGAATGTGTGCAAGATCAAATCAGAACTTGCCATCACTCAGATTTCATTCCAATTAAATTTACCGTCAGACTGAAACCGGTCGTATTTTTTTCATGTGGTGTGTTTTATAAATCGTTTCCCCAACATGTGTATAAATAAATAGTAATAGCATGTAATGTACAGTATAAATAGTAATGCCCCTTTCACATTGAACACATGTTAAATGTGTTTTATGAATTACCGTGTCTCGGTTTGGACTTACGATCCTAACAGATTATTGGTGTGAACTCTTCACACAGTCTGACCGTCTGACTCTTTTGGCTTCTTTTCCTGTGGAGCATCAGATTTTAGGATAGCTTTGGAATTTTTGAAGTCTTGAAATAAAATTCACATCTAATATATATATATATATACACACACACACACACACACACACACACACACACACACATACACCTCAGACAGTGACCTTCGACGTGCACTGAGCAGGTTTGAGGCCGAGTGTGAAGCGACTGGGATGAGAATCACCTCCAAGTCTGAGACCATGGTGCTCTGTCGGAAAGAGGTGGACTGTTCCCTCCAGGTTAGAGGGGAGTCACTACCCCAGATGGAGGAGTTTAAGTATCTCGGGGTCTTGTTCACAAGTGAGGGTAGGATGGAGCGTGAGATTGATAGATGGATTGGTGCAGCATCCGAGGTCCTATGGACACTGTACCGGACTGTCGTGGTGAAGAGGGAACTGAGCCAGAAGGCGAGGCTCTCAATTTACCGATCAATCTACGTTCCTATCCTCACCTATGGTCATGAGCTCTGGGTAATGACTGAAAGGACAAGACTGCGGATACAAGTGGCGGAAATAAGGTTCCTCCATAGAGTGTCTGGGCCTACTTTCAGGGACAGGGTGAGAAGCTCGGACATCCAGGAGGGACTCGGAGTAGAGCCGCTGCTCCTCCGCATCAAAAGGAGTCAGTTGAGGTGGTTCGGGCACCTAAGAAGGATGCCCCCTGGTCGACTCCCTAGGGAGGTCTTCCAGGTGCTTCCAACTGGGAAGAGGCCCAGGGGAAGACCCAGGACACGTTGGAGGGATTACATCTCCCGGCTGGCCTGGGAACGCCTCGGAGTCCCCCAGGAGGAGTTAGAGGGCCTGGCCGGGGACAGGGAAGTGTGGGCCGGTCTGCTTAGTCTGCTGCCACCGCGACCCGGACCGAAGATGATGAGACTGAAGGGAATGAAAGAGCAGCACATACTGCAGATTAATCAGTTTCACCAGGATAAACGTCAGCATTAAGGTCAGAGAAGCATCCCCAAAGATTTGTGTATTTTATTTTATTTTATTTTATTAATTTTATGATAAGTGATGAAAGTGCAGGAACCTGGGAACTCCTGTCCATCCATCCATCCATCCATCCATCCATCCATCATCTGTACCTGCTAATGCCATGCAAAGCCCTGGCTGAAGCCTAACGCAGAGTTCATTGGGTGACATACATCCCGGACAGCTCTCCAGACTATGACAGGGCTAACACACACACATATACACAGACTTCATTTGCACTCAGTTTAGAGTTCCCAATTCACTTAACTGTGTGTCTGTGAACTGTAGAAGACTGAAGCGTCTGGAAGAAACCCCACACAGGACCATCGAAACTGGGAGGCAACAACGCCAACTGTGCTTCCTCTCTTAATAAACGATAAACTGAATGCCATAAACAATAACTTTAATAATAGCTCTGCCTAACTAGCACCAGTGGCCCGGCAAATGTGCAGGTGTGTTGGGTGTGCCAGTACCAGGATGTGCCTAGCCACAGGTATGCCAGGATGTGCCTGTACCACCCAAATCTGCAGTAGGTGCATCCAAGAACAACAGGATGCATTTAAGGCAGTTCACCAGGCAAGATAAGAGACAGAGAGAGAGAGAGAGAGAGAGAGAGAAAGANGGCAAGATAAGAGACAGAGAGAGAGAGAGAGAGAGAGAGAGAGAAAGATCATGTATAGCGAAGTCATCTCTCTGTGTCTTTCTCTTTGTCTTTGGAGCTTGCAAGCTTCCAAATTCCAAGTCAACATTTGTTTGCTCTTTTTAAAAACTTTTTTTTTTTAAATTTGATGCCTTCGTAAAATATGAGCAAAATTAAAGGCCCAAAAACAAGGCTGACAAACAACAGTTGAAGCACCGTGACTTTGTTCTTTGGTATCCAGTACACCCAGATGTCTCAAGGTGCATTATCACTCACTTGCGAGACAGTTGATTGTTTTCTTATCATTGCTGCTTTACTTTCTGCTCTGTTTCCAGTCAGTCATCTGACAGAACAGAAATAGGCTAAGCAATGCCATAGGTTATGTTTTTACTTTAGCAGGACATTTATTTTTAGTCGGACACGTGCATGTGCAGGTTTTCACTCAAGTTCATTCACACAATTGCTTTTCCTTCAGTCTGCTGGCTGGATCATGTGTCCAGCAGGTCATGAAGAATTCGTATGAGCCTCCATAATGAACGTCCACTATGACGGGACTGAACCATTGCTTGAACTTCCAGTTAGTAACAACTTAACAGAACCGTATACATGATGAATGTATGATGGTTTAAAGATTAATGCCTGTGGATCTGTTGATAAATGAAACATTTGTTTAGTTGCATAAAATTCGAGTCATGCTGCAAATCAACAGCCTGAAAGGGAGGACAGAGCTGCAGAATTTCAGCTTGGCTTTTAAAATGGCTTACAGTAGCTATAATAGTATGTCAAGATCAACTCACCAGCTATAAGTATCCTTCATCCACTTCATCCATTCATCCACTTAAATTCAGGTAATATAAGGAGTTACATAGAAAAAAACAGGGGATAATGATTTGCAGCAAAAAGTTATATAGATTTAGAAGCAAAATATTGCACAATAAAATTATATTAATGGGAAATTTTGTTAGTGGGATGGTCCTTGTCAAAGTAAAAAATGTTCTTTGACAACAAGTCAACAGCATTTTTTTGAAAACATAAATTTCTATGCAAAGCACACACTACAGGCCAGAAGTTTGAGGTCACCCCCCCCCCCCNTAAAAAAAAAAAAAAAGTCATCAATACACTGTCTTACAAATTATTGCACATAAAATATGTAAAATAAATGTAACTAATTAGTTTTCAAGAAGAATTTGTCAACGAGAGCACATTATATAGCCACTATGGCTTAAGAAATTATTTTTAATGAAAGCATGCGTGGTCTGTATTACTGCACTGGCGCTCCAGTTGTGTTCCAACTTGCTTGATGATGTGATTTAACATTCTATTCAATAACCGCTGTCTGCCTTCTCCCACATCATTTTGGGATTAACTTGCTACACAGTCTGGTCACGCTAAATCTGGGGGTGGCCTCAGACTTCTGGCCTGTAATGTACTTTGGTTACCTACGATTTTTTAAAGAAACGCACGTTCTCGTAGTCCCTAACCTCAGCAGCCACATTCCCTCTTAAAAACTGTTGTGGCAGCCATTCAGTATGATTTGATTAAATCCACACACGGGAAATGTGTTAATTATTGTGTGTCTCCTGTCAGCAGAGTTACGACAAAGAGACAACAAAAGGTTGTAGCGCATTGTGTTTAATGGATTTAAGTAGCAAATATCTGACAAACATCTAACATAAAACAAACTTTAACCAACTTTACCCAGTGAGAAACATTGGTAAGGGTAATTCTGTAGTACCTTGATTTTGGTAGGGACTTATCACCTCCATCTATACCTAAATCTTATCATGTTAAAACCAAACCTTCGTTTATTTTAGAGGAGCTGTTGATTGTGGAGAATTTTTCTTTCTTTCTTTTTTGTTTCATGTCAGAAATAAATGGAGATCAGCTCCAAAGAAACCCAGAAGACCAGCCTCTTCTTCGCATACCATCCAAAATAAGAGGAGACAGAAAGCAGCGTTCCATATACATACACATGCACATACACACCTTCACAAACTCAGAGCTTGATTCTGCAAAGCATATGCTTTAATTCAAAATATATTTTCCTGTATAACATGGTTAGAAAAACAAGATTTTTAAACAGATATTTTGCATGTTATTTTTTCTTAATGTAAATCTGACACTAAAATGAATATTTAATATTTACAAATGATTTACAAAATAAACTAAAAATAACCTGTAGGCAATTAGCTGCTCTGTTTTAACCAACAAATGTAAAAATCAGCAAAAATCTGGCCTTGAGATACAAATATATCAGTAAGTCAGTATTTCCACGAGCAATGCATGTGTCACACCAAGTACGACCAAACACCTGCAGGATAATCCAGCAACTTCAAATAGTTTAATGCAAACACACAACGCAGCTTCAGCTAAGTAGGGCAGCATCATGTCAACATGCTAGACATTCACGTGTAAACTCCAACTAGTTTTTTTAGTGTTCATTGTTTTAGTGTTCTACTTTTGTTTTCATATTCCCGTATACCAGGACGCAAAAGTTCAACTCCAACTGGTTTTGTTAGTGTTTATGGGCAGGCAAGCTAATCTGCTTTGACATTCACACTCCCATAAACCAGGGTGTCACCATCATTAGTGACACATACTTAAAAAAATGAAAAGGAGATAAGAGATGAGTGTCAAGCGATGCTTCACTGGAAATTTCCATTGTGATATTGATCTTCAACTTGCTGTCCAAAGGAAAATTTAGAATTCAGTGTCAGGTTAAAATGTGATTGGCTGTTTCATAGTTAAACTACTGGCACTGCAGATAATTATTTTCTAACTATAAAGACAGAAATCCCTGTCTGTCTGTGGCACCAATATTGTATGAAGTTGAAATTCGGTAGGTGTAACGCTCAGGACCCAAGGATGTGCAGTGTCACGTGCAAAGTTGTTTGGATGAGCAGTTCTCAAATTGAGCTGTGCCAGTAAAAAGTAGTCCGCACAGCAGGATACACCCTGGGCACTTTGACGGGCTGCAACACACACCATAACGTCTGGCCCGGTCCAAACAGACACGTTTTCAACAGACACTGCACTAGTTTTAATGAAGTTCTAACTTTGTGCAACTAGGTTACAGATCAATTTTTGACACTTTAAAAAAAAATGTGTGTGAACAGTCAACATGAAGTGGTTGTTAATCATCAGACTGAACATAATATATTCAGCAAAACACATTTACAGGATGTCACAGTCATATTGCAGGAAAATGAAGATCGCATGATGCCTGTTTAGTTACATTTGAGAAATTGTACTCAAAAATGAAGAGCAGAAATGATGTTTTCATGAGTTGGACAGTATGGACGGTAGGGACATGTCTCTGGCAGTGTCAGTGGGATGTTGAAATGTCCCTACCAATATTTTAGTCAGGTAAAGTTTGTTTTATGTTTGTTGGCATAGAACCTGTTTTACTTTGACAACGATCACCCTACGGAACCCTGCACAACATTCAGAGGAAAAAAGGATACTGTGGTCTCATATTATGAATTCATTTCCAAGTCTTATTAATACGTCGGCATGTTTTATTATTTGTTTCCTAATTTTAGTTCAATCATGACCACGTTTTATCAGTTTTTTCCTTTGTTTTTATTACTCTTACACTTGTTCTGAACTTTATGGTAGCCACTTTTAAATACACTTTGTTGGTAACAATCAACAAAATGTTCCAGAAAAAGACAGTACAGATTTATTACAAACATTTATGGGCTACACTAATTTTCAAAAATGACATTCAGCATTTAAATTGCCTGCTGTTTCATTTTCAATATGCTCTAAAAAAAAAAAAAAAAAAAAAAAAAAAAAAGTGAAATTTCCATTAGTTTATGAAACTGGTTGGATTCAGCACATTACAGACTATAATATAAAATATTAGTTTAGTTTAAAAAAAAAAGAAAAAACCCTCATTTGTGGGGTTGTGTGTAAAGAAGTTGCCCGAATTGTCTCCTCTACCAAAAGAAGTCTGCGTTTTCATAAAAAATTGCTTAACAATCTGGAATTTTTATAGCTGTTTGTATGAATGCAGGATACAGACACTGTGAACTTTTTTTTTTTTTTTTTTTTNTTTTTTTTTTTTTTTTTTGTTTTAAACTCTGCTCTCTCACCAACACTCTATGAGCTGAAATCTGCTTAATGTTTTGGGGTATTTTGCAATATCAGGTAAGGAAATGTTTCAACTTGTCACAAACTTGTCACCTACTTGTCACAAATCGGCTCAGTGTAAGTGACAAGGAAGGGAAACATGCCAAGCAAGATGTCAATCAAATATTTATTGCCAAACAAACAAATGAACTCAAGTTTTAAAGAACACAACATGGAATATGAAGGTCAGCATTTTCAGTAATGTGTGTGCAGTGCATGGATGAATGGATGATGTGAGTGAGTTTTGCAAAGGCAGAAACGGAATCAAACAAACCAGAGGTGTGGATCCTATGAGAGAGAACTAAACTACGAGGAAGACGAACAGTGACAAGTTGGAAAGCTGCTGGATGCTGGCTGTGATTTGAGCTGTACAGTTTGTTCTTTCACAATCCTTCAAACACTGAGAAAAATCCCAGTTTGACAGCTGTGAAGCACAATGAAAACGTGGTACAGCAAGATGATCACATGACTGCCAGAAAAAGAGCCATTGTGCTCACACTTAAATGAATTTTTCTGGCTTACAATCAACAAAACATGCCACTTGTAGATTTGTCAGTCAAGCTGATTGATTCCTACAGTGAAACTGTAGCCAAATCTGCAGAGAGCAGTAACAAAATGCATCAATGTAGACAGATGCGAACAGAAGATTCAACATTCTAAAATGTTATTGTCATTTGCAGCAGTTGTCTTTTACAATGAGATTCTTAGTTTGCACGCTATGACAATAAGATTAAAGAAGACAAAAAGATACATGATACAGAAGACACAGAAGAAAACAAATGATAAATAAATAATAAGCAGAAAAATGACAAAGTTTTTATAAGAGCTGATCATTGTAAATAATTGTAAAAGAAATTAAAATAAGAGAGGCCGTATAGTTCTGTGTAAAATGTCGTGCAGCTTTGTAATGTACACATATAAAACTTGTTCTTTTGCACTATTCTCTGTCTACCTGCACTTTATCTGATCCTCAAACTCTTTGCACATGCCAAAATGCATAACCCCACTTTATAGAAATTTATAGAATTGCGAACTCTTTGCAAGACTCTTACTTCAGTATAGTAAACATGTTCTTTTGCACTATTCTCTATGTTCTTTGTCCTGTTACTGCACTTCTTGTCTACGTGTAATATGTTAAATCAAGCACCAGGAGGTCGTAGAGAAACAGAATTTCATCCAGACTTTGTACTTGTATATGGATGGTTTGACAATAAAGCTGATTCTGATTCTGATTCTAAAATAGCCGCAAAACAGTCCATTGAAATTTTGAGATAATCTCTAAAAGTCATTCTGGTGTATTTCAATTTGGCCAAGATTGAAATGTCATTGCTTGTTTTCCCATTTCTCCCTGATCTACCAGCTCTTGATTGGCTAAACATGCAGGGAAACATGGAAAAGGGTGCATGTGAGCTTGACCTGGTATTAACAATCGTAAATAAAATTGCATAAATGTGAATGAAATAAAGCATGATTATGCCTGACATGAAACATATAAGAAAGAAAATAAAAAATCCTCCACTATCAACCACCAGCTCCTGTTGAAAAGAAATCAAAGCAAATGGAAATATTAGCATGTCCCACTGCGAAATCAGCTTGAAACTTTTGTCTAATAGAAATAACCAAAATTTCAGGGTCAATCCATCAAGATTCTTACAGGTGCCACAAGATATTATCATGCTCAGTTTGATAACCTTTTGCACTTTAACTGATGAGAAAAGAAAGGGATAACTGGGATAAAATATTTGGTCAGGTGGAGCCAGAACCCAATAGGGTGACCTGAAGAATAAGAAGGTGCAGGAGGTGATGCTGAAGCACAAAAGTGTATGAAGAAGTAACTATTGTGGAGGTTTTGATGATTCGTAATAATGAACGGCACACTACTTTACGACACACCTCAAAACAAAAGAAGAATGTCTCTTCCGATGTGCAAGACATCAAGGAGCGAGAGTGTTAACCTACATGTTTTTTTATACCCCCTCCACACACACACACACACACACACACACATTCTCTCTCTCTCTAACTCTGTTTACGATGTTTTAGGATATCTGGAAGAGTTTAATGCTTCTTATGCATAGAAAGATAAAATATATACACTAGATATGCATCTTACATAACTGTTCTGACTTACGAACAAATCTGACATACGAACAGCCGTAGGCACGGAACTCATTCATAACCCGGGTTCTGCCTGTAACAAAGTCCCAGGGTCTCGTGGCCATAGTCAGTGGGTCGTTTTGGTTTGGGTTGAGGGCCCCAGCACAAGATATTGCACAGGGCCCCAAGATGTTCTGAAATGGCCCCGTCTCACACTGCAGTAATCTCATACTCTTTCATGATTGGCCAACTTTACTGAAATGTTGCTTTCACCAGCCGTATAGGAATCATGAGCCGAAACTTTAGCTTTCCTGTTTAAGCTAAATTCCCGTGAATGACAAAGGGCATTTCTGTGTGGGCTGGTAAAACTGATCAGTGTTTGTGATTTGTTGTCAGTTGATGAAAAATAATAGGCAAGTCTTCCTTAACCTGAAACTGTCCCCAACTACTTCCTTTTCATAAGGTATAAGAAAGTAAACTTTATTGTCCTCGAGAGGCAATTTGTTTTGCAACAGCAGCATAAACAAGACAATACACAGACAGCGCAAATATAAGAGGACTCAAATATTCACGTCCTCGCAAATACTTTCAGACGCAAATTAAATTTGCATTGCCTGTTCCTAGTGTGACCACACGCTAAGAGGTGTAACCCACTTTGACTAATAGATAAAGAAGGGAAAATCAAATTTATTTATTTTTTCACACACACACAAAAAAAATGCACAAGTCCCTGAAATATGGGGCGAATTGGGATTTTTTTCAGAATAAGTTGGTACACTTGAAATGGACCTAAAATACGGGAATGTCCCAGGAAAAAAGGGATGTTTGGTCAGCCTACCAATGAGCTAATGTTTTCTACTTTTTTCCCTGTTGCCAAGTTGGCAAATAAATAAATATGTAATTCACAAACAGAAACTTAAAGTGTTTACAAACTTTAAACCTGCATGTGAAGCAATGAGGGATGATAATGTGTCAGCACATCACCTGACTTATTTTGAGCTTGTTACTTGAGGTTTGCCACATACTTGCAGCCTTAGCTAACGTTTTTATAGATGTACTTTGTTGTACTTGCTAGGGTGAAAAGGGCACATTTGTCAGTCGTCAGGTGATTACTCAACCAGACTCTAGCTTATATTCACATGGGAAACCGACATCAATCATGATTTTCATTTGACTTTCAATATTATTCAAGGACATATAAACTCAGAAGCCAAGCAATACAACACCAAAATGTGTCACACACGCAGAATCAGTTGTATGTGTGTGTAGCTGCACAATAATTTGCCTTCAAAAAGGTGGTCTGTGTCTTTTTAACTACAGGAAAATTCAGTGTTCCCATTAATCTCTCCTTTCAAAAAAACCTCCTGAAAATTAAATATAATTATTATATTTAATTTTAATTTATTATTAAAAAATTTATTTTATTACTAAATTTAATGCTGTGGAACAGTGGTCCCTACATTTAGGGGGGTGTCAAAACTTTCCGACATTTTTTGTGTGTTAGATTTTGAAATGAACCATGTTAAAACAAACTTTATTTTCTTGCTTTTGGTGGCTGAAATTTCTATGTTTGATCACATTTTCCCACAGTTTTCTAAGACTATGTGAACTACAAACACAACAACAGTTATGGCGATGTTTTCAAGATGATAATGAGAAATGTCTTGCTTTCCCTCAGAGCTCCGCGGGGCATAAGGGGCAGGCAAAAAAGTTGAATGTAACATGCATACTTTTTAAACGATTTATCTAGAGGTACTAAAAATAAAGCCCCCATTTTGAAGTAATGGCTGCCAAACAGAAGCATATCCAAATTTTCTGAAATGCTAAATATCTCAGTTGGCTTATTATGCACAAGTTAGCATGAAATTGTGCCAATTTGCGCCAACACTAGCATCTGCAGTCTCATTGAATGGCTGCTTGTTAGCTACAGACACTTTAAAAAAGCAAGGTAGAACACATACAAGTATAATACATTATTTATGTAATAAAATTTGCAAGTGCTGGCAAGCTTAGTAACAGATGTAGTTAGTTCTACAGATAGAGTGACTTTGCTAAGTGAGGTAACATTAGCAAGCCATTAACTGGCGACCTAGCACCAAGCTGCCGAAATATAACTTATGTTATATGGTTAAAAAAAAAAACATTAATACCATGCCCATAATAAATATATTAAGTAATAACTATTAATATCTGACTTATCTTCACAATCAACGGCTTGCTGTCCGTGTCCAGTGCATATAAAAAGGTGCATTCAATTCTGGAAAAGGTGCACTCTGTCACTACTCCATCCACTTCTGCATTCTCTCCTCCCGTACACTAGGGGCACCCGTTCTCTGCCTTCAGCTTCGGCGCCTTCCTTCCCCTGTTCTTCCCCGCACTATTTAAATCCTGATTCTGCAGTTAGTGTTTGCCAGATTGTACTGTGCTTGTCACTGTCAGTCCCGCTGTTATCGTGTTTCTCTGATCTGTTAGTTTGTGTACCGGACTTGTTCTGCCTGTTTACGGACTCTGACCTTGCCTATCCCGCCTTGGTTTTTGTTAGCTGGTTTACCTGCTTCTTGTGTATTATCTTCGCCTGGATATACCTCCTTGCACAGAATAAACAGTTAGTTTCTTGTCAACTTACCCGTGAGTCGGTCTCTGCTTCTGGGTTCTCACCTTCTGGCCTGATACACTCAGTCAAGTCATGACATGTCATGCAGGCAGCCCAATGGTGAAACGCAGGAAACGTAATTGTAGGATGCCATTTTATGGTTTCAAAAATATAATTTTAGCAAAACATTAATTTGAAATTACCTGTCCACAACTGGTCATGGCTGACAAAACCTGACAGACGACTTAAAACTTCTTTCAGTCCAGGCTACAAACAAACCAAAACATTAATAGAGTTCTTTCAAAATGGTGATTATTTTCACCATAATTTAATTAAGGCCTAGTCCACACTAATATGGATATTTTGTTTAAACGGATATTTTTCCCCACCGTTTAAAAAAAAAAAAAATGTCCACACAAGCATAGTTTTACAAAATATCTCTGTCCACACAAGAACGCTCAAATAGCTACAAATGCATGCCGGAAGAACGTTTTGAGCATGCGTATTTAACGTATTTACGTTGGTGGCAGGAACTGAAAAACAAAAACAGTTGGAGGTAGTTGTATCAAAGTTGTTGTTCATTTAATTTATATATTGTGCTCTGGTGAAACCGAAATCAAAATGCTGGTAAAGCGGTGCAGCAATGCCAAGTTAACTTGTAAACTTGCGACTGCTATTGCTAACCAAATAGTGGTCATTTTGCATGTTTGAGTCTAATACATTCAATTTTCATGTTACCTTACTGGCAATCATTTCCTAAAGGATAAAACCGAATTTCAGCTTTCCTGATATTTTGCAAAGTCTCTTAATCTTTCAAAATCAAATATTCAAGTGATACACNTTTCAGCTTTCCTGATATTTTGCAAAGTCTCTTAATCTTTCAAAATCAAATATTCAAGTGATACACTCAGAGCAAATGCTATTTGATCATGCTATTGTTGCTTAAGCTTATACTTTGTGAAATAAAGTGCATTTAAGATAGTGACTGTAACTGTAAGATAACATAACCCTCACCAGCTGTCTGTTTTTATTACTACGACTCTGTGACATAGATATGTTAACATCACTCTCTGTTTTGCTGCACAGCCTAACGAGCGATATGACCTAATGAGCAATATGACCTCAAGCATACAGTGCACACACCATGTTTTTCTGTGAAAACGAAAGTATTTTAAACACACACGCACACACCCATGCATTCCTCTCACTCACAGTCTTTGTTTGATAATCATATCTGGTTATTCAGTCTGCTAAATAACTGCAGCAATGCGTGGTTGCAGCATCTTGTGTGCATATATTTCCAGTATGTGAGCTTAAGCTTTCATGTAATTGAAGTTTGTCAAAGTCAAAATGCTGCCTTAAAGGTATAACGATCCAGCTTTCGCCTGTGCTAATTGGATACCAAAGATAACAAGAATTGCCAGGAGGAAGATGAACAATTACATTCACTTAAACAATCATATAATAACAATATGTCACNAAGAATTGCCAGGAGGAAGATGAACAATTACATTCACTTAAACAATCATATAATAACAATATGTCACCATAAAGGAGATTATAATGTGCAAAATATTTCACTGTGTTGCAGAGAACAGAAACTGGCTTGATGATCAATGTTCATAGGATCACAGATATTGCTGTCAATAGTTTCCAATCATTTCTGTCAATGATTTGGCATTTATAAGTCATAAGTGGGAGAAACCAGCAGAAATATGAGATTCTGATCTTTCAGTCAAAGCCTCNCATTTATAAGTCATAAGTGGGAGAAACCAGCAGAAATATGAGATTCTGATCTTTCAGTCAAAGCCTCGAAGTCTGTAGATCAAGACGATGTAAAGGATGTCTTTCAGAATTTTGCAGGGAAACAAAAAAATAAAATAAAACAAAATAAATACAATTTTAATATATAAATATAAATAAAACATCTTTAAAAAGACATTTGTGATTTACAAAAAATAAATAACCCATTTTGATTGAGTTTAGCTATATATATATTATCATTATTTGACCTGAGTAAGTACAAAGAGTCCAAACAAATAAGGACAAAATTAAAAAAAAAACAAAAAAACAAAAAAAAAACTGATGAAAAAATTGCAGACATGATTTTGGACTTCAGAGGTTACATACAGGTTTAAACATTAGTGTCATATTTGAACATTTTAGTGGACTGTAACTTTGCTGAAGAATTTTCTGATTTACCTGACTATTCA
>VXCM01002336.1:825-80343 GCA_014773175.1 Lucifuga dentata
ACACACACACACACACACACACACACACACACACACACACACACAAATACACACACACACACACTGTCATTTTCACAATGATTAGAGGAGCGCAGGTCCTCCATTGTCCTGATAAAATCTGGGGAAGGAGACGCAGTGAACTCCCACCCAACACACCACCCACCCTCCTTCTTCTTTCATCCATCTTGTACTCCCTCCTGGATGATGTAAGGTAGGAGACCAGGGGGTGAGTTTGTGTTGAGGTTGACCTAATGTCCAGCAGGGCAGCTGCTTTCGTTGTCAACACTGATCAGATAAAATCAGCTGAAGAGGCCATTGTTTTGTGGCAGGTAACTGTTTTACATGCAACTTAAAGAGTGTCTGGTGGGCAGCGTTGTTAGCTTACTGCCTCAGATTTATTAAAATAGTCAGATAAAAAGAACAATGGGGTTTAAGCAGGCTGGGTAAGTGGGCCTAATTCACAACAGGAAGAAAAGCCAAACATGGCTCCACACCTACAAAGACAGAGGACTGCGGATGAATACCCTGGTCACTTTGTCATCAATTAGCAAACAAGCCCAGCGGTTTGATTGTCTGTGAAACAAAAAGAAATAAAAACAATAAAGATTTGATATGGGACAGTGAGGAGCAGGTTTCCTGAGAGATAAGTTTTTGGGCTATTGTTCAGGTGACAGAAGGGGAGGAGAGAGATAACTCACTCTAAGATGAATTCAACCAAACGTTCCAAATGATGCTGTAACATAATTATGTTGTCCACTGTGTTGGCGTTCAGAATAATGCCCTCTCTCTGCCTTAACTGGAAATGAAAATACATTCATATATATATGAATGAAAAGATTTTAAGGGGATATTATAATAAATTCTGTTTGTTTTCAATAGCTATCAATTACCTGCTACTGTAAACTGAATGTGTTAAATGCAACAATTTGTACATGTTGACCTCTTCCTTTAGTTAATAAATATTTTGAGATTAAAAGCAGTGAGCCTACAGATGTTCAGGCAGACATGCACAGCAAGCGTATGGTTTTCGTGTTAAGAGGATATGTTTAATTCAACTAGAGAATAATTGTGGAAAATACTAGGCTGCAATCCTAATCTGGAGTCCAATCAAATCATGACCCTTAGTCAGATTAAATCTACTCCCCACATTTCCATCTGCTTAAGACATCTCCAAAGAAATACACATTTTCTTTGGAGGCGAAAACAACAGAATCAGACGTTGGCCAGCAGCTGTATTAACGTCAGCGCTTACTGAATCATGGATTAAAGAGAAGGAAGGCCTTCAACCTGGCACAGGAGCAAGGCAGCACAAAAGGACAGAGAAGCACAGCATTCCTAAAGTTCCTTGACCCAAACACACACACACGCACACACACACACACCATTAACAAGCCGATGACTTTATGTGCAATCAGCTTGTATATTGCTTGGGTGCATTCCTAAATCCGTAACAGCAAATTTGGGCTTTGAATTGACAAAGGGATTAATCAATAGAATAATAAAATGGGTGACATCATGAGATGGACTAAGGTTCAGCAGGAAAGTTTTGTCAGAGACAGTGGACACAGCTACCATCACCTGTTTCTTTTCACCTTCTTCGCCCTGTTGTTGATTTTTATAGGACAGAAATGGCAGATGCTCCTCTACACAAGACGCTCTTAGCTCAGGGCAGGACAGGTCCGCTGGGAGTTGTTGCATTAAATTCTGTTTGTCAGGCTCATGTCCAGCTAGTTACCACTTAACCCCTGACTGCAAACTTGTCATCTGTGGTAAGCACTGGGTCTGTGCCAGTTCAAGGAGAATGTGTTAGACTGAAAGCATTTTTCATGGACAAGAAGCAATAAATGTGAGAAGAAATTAAACTTAGAAGAGCCATTAGTGCCTTTTGTACTTTAGGAAGTTTTTCAGGAACTCAGGAACTAGGAAGGAACCATTTCAAGATGTTTCCTACATTTCACACCACCTTACCAGGACCCATTTTGGTACCAGAGTTTCTGAGTCATTTTTGCTCCCACATCATAGGGTACCTTCCAATGGTTTAGGAACTGCTGGAGGTTGCAAGATTGGACATCATTGCGAGACTGAACATTGCTGATATGTGAGACCCAAGTGAAAGACACGGTGAAAAGCAACAATGACGATAAAAGACTTTTGAAGAAGATGAGAAACTACTCACTGCTAACTACAAACTACAACTGCTATGGACTGAGGAGGATCTGTAAGCCTTTCTACCTATTTATACAGATTTATCCAGAGAGATTTTTGAGTTGTCAATTTAAAATGCAAAACTATTTCAAAAGATCTTGCCAGGAGGTGAGAAGTGGCTGTCGTACTCTTGAAGTCACTCGCTCTATAATCTCCACAGTACTTGAATGATGGCAATGTGAGCAAAGGAACCATGTAGTTCCTTATTTAGTTCCGAACCTCAACACAGAAAGCAACTACTGACAAAAGTCAGAGCACTTTCTTAAGTATTTTTACCCAAAAGACAGTGTTTGTGTCTGGCCTTCCAGCTTGTGTTTTGGAATGACAGATGATGACAGCATTACCTCTTCCCAGACATGGCCTTGGCTGCAGACATGTCAGTATGTGGCATGTGGGAATGTGATGATGTAGTTACACATGTTCACATATGTCTGGGGGAATTAAGACATATATGACACTCCTCTCCCTTTCTTGGGCCGATGTCATACTTGGCCTCCAAGGAATTATGGCCCTGTCTGTCCACAGCTTGCTGCATTTCACACTTTGGATTATTTCATTACTCTTTGCGTTTCACAGTAATACATCCCAATCAATCAAACAGTGGCTCTTATACCCCCCTCCCCTTTCAACAACTCACTTTCAGCATAGCTTGTTTTAGTTGCTCATTTTTTAATTGCCATGACCAATTGGATATGTTCTACTGGCAAATGTCTAACTCTTCTCCTACAGTAGTCCATTGTGAATAAGAAGCAGGGTGCCAAAAAAACCTAAGGGGGCCCTCTGGATTTTTAGCTCATCTGAGACAGTCTGTAAATATGTTTCATGTGACTCCCCATCTACTGTGCACTTCTAAAAACTGTGTGTGTGTGTGTGTGTGTGTGTGTGTGTGTGTGTATATATAGTATATATTAATCAAGAATATATATATATTTAATCAAGAATACAATGTTTTAGTCAGAATTTTATGACTGTTAAAGTGGTTTTTAAACATAACCTGGAAATTGAAACTCATCACTGTAAATACTTATGAAATTTAATGTTGGTAATATGGTGTAGACACCATAATCAGATCAATATATCAATATAATGTATGTTAGATACTTACTTGACACTTGCTACTTACAGATTGCAATATATACTAAAGGTGCCAAAGCTGACGAGAGTGTACGGGTCTTACCTGAGTCCCAGGAAATCCATCTTGTCTCCTCTGGTGCCGCCTGTCCCAAGCTGCATTTTTAAGCTAGACTCGGCATTCTCAGGCATGTTATCAACCATGTTCTGCTTCACAGCTTGGTGTTTCTCTTGGTTTTTTTAGTTTACACACAGACAGAAATTAACAAATTAACTGAGGGATGAAGGACTCCTTCATGATTCATAACAATATCAGCATAACTCGTGTAGCACCAATCTCTGGTATAGGTTGCTGGTTCACTATGATTGCTGGCTTCTCTCTTCTTCGTTTCCTCGTGTTCTCTAACTTCTGCATCTACCTGGATCATACATAATCACACCTGCCTCTTCCACATTTGGCAACAAATCATGAGAAAAGTAGGAATCAAGTGACCATGACAATCATATTCCATATTTTTGCTTTAATTGCAATTCAAACAGTATGGTGTGCATGTAACTCATTAATTAAATCTAACCAACCCTAACTGTACATTAGTTGCTAAAAATCCTACCCTAAAAAAAAAAAAAAANAAAAAAAAAAAAAAAGATTGAATATGAAAGCCTGTGCATGTGCAAAGAAAATCAAATTTCTTCAGTGGTCACAAGTAAACCTGCATGACATCAGCTGTGATGATATAACTGGTAAATATCTAGTAATTAATACATGATCAAGCTGGTATCGGCCTGATAACAGTATAACATGAGACAGTAGCATGTTGACATGAAGCAAGAGACACAGATCATAAACGAGGGAGGAAGTATCATAATCTGTCATTACATCATTCATGGAGGTTATTGCAAAGACATAAACCACTGCTGCAGGAAATGACTTAACAACTGTCATAAAAGTCAGTTAAATACTATTCCCCCTGCAAACCACCACCACCACCACCACACTTCCAAGCATAGGATGTCAAATGTGGGAAATGTTTAATTTTAAAGCAATTATTTGCAAAACTAAATGGAGCCTCAATACACACTATCACCTGTATCCTGTATAAAAACTGTATATGTCATCCTAAATGTCTGTTATTTTTTTGTGTGTTTTTTTTTTTTTTTTTTTNGGGGGGGGGGGTAATTTTATTATTTTATTTTTTAAGAATGTATTGTTCATGGTCTATTCTCCAAGACTTTAATATGAGCACATTCCAGCCAGCTCCAGATGGGTCCTCTTTGAAGATAAAAGACCTGTAAATCTGTGGACAATGGCACAATGGATCAAACGTAAAATGTGCAGTCAAGAATATCAGGATCTGTTATGGATAATCCTTTTATCCACATCTCAAGGAACTCCTCAAATAATTGTCCACCCTCCACTAGGTTTTAGACTTGAAGTGCTGGTGGGTTTTTCCCTCTTACACTGACCCACTCGTTACGGTCTTAAGGTCATGTTTTTGGTGATGTGCCTTACTTGGAGAGCTACCGTAGTTAACTAAAGCCATTTCATCCATCAATTACTAAAACAGACTCAGTGGACCTCCCTCTCAGTTGTGTCCCAATTATCCCTGTGAATCTTACTGCAGGTATCCAAATGTCAAGCGTCTGCCATGTTATTTCTCCCACAATTCCTTGGTGGACTAGATACGGTAATTAGTACCTGTGGGATATATCTGTGTGATCAGAAGGTGAGGGCTAAGCAAGGCTCCATGCTCAAGCAGTCCGCCATAATGGCTCTGTAGCTGTATTGTTCAGACAGGGATTTTTGTTCGATGGAGCCCCTGAATCAGATGCTATAGCCGTGTGCAGGTATGGAGGCCAGGGCAGCTGGTGTGCTGAGGTGGGTCTCAGTGTTCTCACAGCCTGGAGAATTGCATTCCCACAATTGCTGCAGAAAAAGGATTAGTTTTAACAAGTTTTAAAGTAACTTGTAAGAATTGTAGTTTGGGGAAGGTGCTATGGCGTGAAGAAGGGAAAAAAGTTAGGTATTTTGATGTCATTGTCCATGTTTATGTGAAAATTTTATCTAGAGAAAATTCTATTAAATGTGCAAAGACCTTTCAGGATCTTCAAGAAACATCAGATCCAAGGCCTTGCAGTCAATATACACACTCATTTTGTACAATAATCTATTCCTCATAGTTCTAGTGTCAATATAGAACAAGTTGATGTCTCCTTGGATAAGGAAAAGGCCTGAAAACTTTCTGAAAGCTTTTATTCCAAGTATTGCAGTTAAAAAAAAAAAAAAATCAATCATAAGCTACAGCTAAATTGCTAAGTTGTGTTGAAAGTCAAAACTACACTTAACCAAGTAAACTAAACTCAGCAGTGCACACAAACTCATAAGAGCATTTTGCACTGCAGGTACGTTTTGAGTAACCACAATCCACTTTGGTCCTGAAAATATAGTTCCTGAACTTTTGTTTTGTTTTGTTTTGTTTTGTTTTTTAGCTCCTACTCCACTTATGGTTCAGGAACTGCTGGGTGGAGCTTGCAAGACATTGCTGATTAAGCAGATGCAAAGTTCCCCAGCCTGAAAATATATAGCTCATCTCAATTTTTACAAAAATCCCTCTTTGCCTCACTCCTCTCTGTAGAATATTCATTGAAGCTGAGAAAAGAAACAGAAAGCAACCTCCTCCATTCCCTCCGTTGCTTCTGTTGTTGTATTGTGTTGTAATTTCTGTAACCATCACATACTTGAAGTGTGAACGTGAGAAAGGAACTCAGTGAAGGAACCACATACTCCAATCTTTAGGACAAACCAATTGCAGAACTTAAGCTGAAAACTACTTGCTGCAAATAAAACAGGAGGAAGTATAAATACGCTTTGTTACTAAGAATCAGCATCAATTCAGACTTTAATAAAGCATCAAAGGTATTTATGTATCTCTAGTTTTTGACCAAGTGCAGATTTGCCTTTATTCTGCTTTGCTGCGGTTTCCCGTAAATAAGAGAACAGGTAATAAAGCAGGAGAGGGAAGCTGTGGGAAATCGACTGATGGAGCCGCTCAGCTCAGTGTCTCTGTTTGATATAAGAGCTATTCTATGCAAAAGCACTCCCTGCTCGTTTTTCCCCTCTCCTCCCCCTTTGTCACCTAAAGAATGCTTGGCGCCTGTGGATTAATTAAAGTCTAAACATTAAATATTGATTGATGCATTATCAGTGGCTCACAGTCGCCTCCTCTCAGATTGATTTCCGCTGTGATTTATTGTCATATTTGCAGAGTCATTTCACTTGATAACAAAGAGAAATTGCTTGCAACCTTGGTACCCCCACCATTAGCCCCCCACATTGACACGCTCCCTGGTACTTAGCCCTCCTCCCACACCCACCCCTCTTTTCTCTCTTGTTTTCTGCTGTCTCCTTTTATTTGTTTCCCTCTTTTTACTGACTTTTCCCTCCTTCATCTTCGCTGTCATCCTCATGCCATTTAACAGTAAGTCTCAGAGTAAAGTGACGCAAATGTTACTGGTTCATAACAGGAGTATAACGCCACACATGAAAATAAGAAAACAAAGTCCAAAAATATAATTTCTATTATCGATTTC
Organism: Lucifuga dentata; assembly: GCA_014773175.1. Lineage (NCBI taxonomy): Eukaryota > Metazoa > Chordata > Actinopteri > Ophidiiformes > Bythitidae > Lucifuga > Lucifuga dentata. The sequence goes on from VXCM01002336.1 coordinate 7,690, forward strand.
AAAATGACATATTCTGCAGGAAAATTTTATATGTCTGTTTCTCTTTATTGTTGAGAATTTTTAAATAAAATCTGTATAAATTATCATTTTGTAAGTTATGGAGTTGATTGGCATATTATCCTTTAATGACGTGCAGTTCTTTTTTTCTGCACATAAACACGTACACAACATTAGAGGGAAAAACTCTTCAAATGCAAGGCGATTTCCTATTACAAGCCTTCCTTCCTTCCTTTCGGTTGCCATTTTCATACGACAAATATAATTTATGATTTTTCTCCTCAGCCCGTCAACTGTGACTCTATTAGTTTGTGAGAGAGGTCTGATTTATAGGGTTATGAGCCCGTGTATTCACGTGATCGTTTGTTATAGGCAGATATTTGCTGCCAGCCCCATAGATGATGGCATCGTGCTATTTCTCTGTCACACACACAACACACATACTGTATATGCACACATCTGTGTAGACATTCACACATATGCATAAAACTCACATACAGAAAGGGATTCAGACATCAATGCTGTTTGAAGTTATAACATATACTGAGGACAGATGGGTTAAATTGTCCAAATCTACATGTTTTCAACCTAAATGTTCATTAATTGTCTTGTTTGTGGGTTTGAGAAGAATATCATGTTGTTTTCACCATTACAGAAACTTGTGTAACTCTTCACCTTACTTTTACCATCTAAACACTCTCTCTGATATAATTTAGGTGCTAATCTTACACCAGCATAAGGAGACACATTACCGTGTTCCCTAAATAGGGGATTCATCACATTTCCCTTGACATGTACGATGTCAAAACAGAAAAATGCTTTGTTTACCATCACTTAATATTTTTAGAACTTCTACTCAAATCAACTCATTATATCAGGGGTTTGGGACAAATTGAGTTTTCCTGATTGCAATTAGATTTGGTGACATTGAATTATGAGATATGCCCTAATTTGTTTTTGTTGTGTGTTCGTGTGTGTGCGTGGTTGTGTGTATTAGAACAATGAGGATCTTGTGGGTCTTAATTCTTAGGCGTTGTTGAGAGAAGGGATGCATGTTATCCAGGTCTCACACGGTATTGTATTGCCTGTTAAATTGCATTATCACTCATGAGGAGATGCTGTGGGAAACACTGTGTTCCCAAATCAAGACCTGGACACATGGGATGTGATTATGCTTCAAACCCGAGCAAACTCCCAAGTTTGTGCATGACTATCTTGATTCATATAATTACTGCTTTCATTTGAAGAGTTCCTTAAGTCTGATAAATAAATACCAGACATTAATCCAGCAGTATGTTGATTTTCTCTGTTAAAATGTTTGTGAGGACACATATTCCTCACTAATTTTTAAAAAACTAACAATAATAATAATAATTTATTTTTATGCTTTCATTTATACCTTGTGAAGCATTTTCACCTTTTAGAAAAATACATTTTGATTAACATTTGGTTTATACCGGCTTTGCTGCACATTTACTTAGCAGTCACATTTCCACTATTCAGAACGCTCTGTTTAATCACGATAGCCCGTCTGTGTTTGACATCCATAATCAGTATGCGCTGAGGGAAATTATTCAATTAACCCCTAATTAACACTGTAATATTCCACAAACTGCATGAAGATTAGCTTTTTGATTGGACGATGTCGAAACATGTTCACACGCACTGTACAAGCCGATTTATTGTCTGTGAACAGTTAATTAAGGCTAAATTTGCTAATTGTTCATTTGTATTTTTCCTTTTGGCCTGTCATGATAAATCACTGCGCTGTAATTCATCTCACGCGATGTGCTTCATCTCTGTCACGCGGGAGCTGGCAGCGCGGCTGAAGATGAAATGTTCATCGTTAGCATCATCTGTCACGCTGTGGGAGGATGGTGATGACACAGCTCTGATCTGCTCGAGCTTTATAGAACCACCGACACATAACTGACCTTTCACCTGCATGATCTGCACAACAGCAGGCCCAGACTAAAGACTCAGACTCACATAAACAGGATTTTCATAAATGAGGACTAGTATTGTAACACATTGGCATGTAGTGCAAGGATAAGATCCTCATAACTGTGCAATTACATGCATGTATTGGAATGTCATCAACAATGATTAAAGATTATATTTTAGTTTATCAGCAAAAAAATGATCAATAAACGTGCTGTACATAATCTGACAACAGTGTGTATCGCTTCACTGATGTCCTGCTGCCACTCCAGATAAAAGCCAGCAGCTGTAAAGCCTGTTGTAAGAGTTTTCTCCAAGACCTCCTGTTAGATAAACAGATCCCAGCACCTCCTCTCTTCTCTTCTCTCAGTTCAATACAGCCTCACCTCTCCCCTCTCTTTTCTCTGCGGCAAGCCCAAATCTCTCCCTTCTGCCGCATGTATTGGATTCAGCCTCTACCAATCGTCTTATTGATCCCAAATGAAACACTGAACTCATCAATATGGTCTTAATGCGAGTTTGTTGTTCAATCACTTGCCATTTAAATCACCCGGCTGAAGCCCTGCAAGCCATCCGCTTTCTGTCATATGCCGCGCGTCTCACCAATTTGCTTTGTCATTTTGGGAGGAGTGTACAATTATCATAAATATCTCCCGGCGCTCACTTTGCCAGCCCTGTGGACCTGTGTGATCACGCCTGCGAGAATTCAGGAGTCTGTCCCTTTTGCCTTTTGTTGCCTTTCATCCCGTGTTGAAAATAGGTGCTTTTCTCTTACCGCCACTTACGACGGCCTATTCTTATGTCTTAAATGAGGTTTCATGAATGTCACAAATTAAGTCAAAGTGCAACCCCATTGATTAGGCTGGTAATTAAGATGTAAATGTGGTTGTGGGCTGGTGAGTGATCACACCTGCGATAATAGCAGAGTGCTGTTAACATCAACAGGGGTCTGACTGCTGTGCAGCGCACTGCCTTATCAATGTTTGGAGTGATCTTCTGTTTAAGTATAGGCTCTGGTCCTAATTCATGCTGTTTGCTAGTGCTGTGCTGCCAGTGCCAGATACCAAACTACAAGGTAATGGCAATTTTCTCTACTGGGTGCAAGTCTTTCCAGATATCTATTTAGCGAGAAGTGGCCCTCATATTAGCCACCTGGTTAAACAAAGAAGTGCTGGAAGACGTTAAGACTAAATGAGAATCACCTTAACTGCCAGCTGCAGTGAAAGTAGAGGAATTTGTCATGGTGACATATTCACAACTCATGTTGACAGAACATGCTGACACACACAGTACAAGGCCACCAAGACCTCCAGTATCGTCTAAAGGGACAATACAACCCATACTCACACCTGAGAAATAAAGCTGATGTCTGATCTCAGATTACATTTATTTGAGCCAATTTTTATAGATGTGACTTGGATATTGAGGAAAGGAAAATTAAGAAACACAAGCTTTCAACAGAGTTCTGCAGACAAATTGATATTTACACTTTAGTTTAGAAATACAAACAGTGAATGATATGCTCGTATGCTTGTTTGCAGAGCAGAAGTGAATGAACGAGCGTGATGTGGATTTAGGTAAACCAGGCAAGAGCAGCCGCTGGCAGTCCTTTAGGGTTTGGGGGCTCACACGTTGGTGTTAACTGTTTAGCTTCAGTGCCAGGAAAGGAATGAATGACACAGGGCAGGGTGGCACATCCTTGGAGATGTTTGTCAGGAGATGTCCCTCCCTTCTGCATGTTTACACTCACAGGGGCCACACTTGGCTGTTAGCGGAGGAGAAAACTGGGAAAGCAGCCGTCCTGTGAGAGCCAAGACTCTTACTGTGAATATTAAAGAGAGACAGAGAGAGAGAGAGAGAGAGAGACAGAGAGAGAGAGAGAGAGAGAGAGAGAGAGAGAGAGAGATTTGGTTATCTGGACAAAACAAAGCTGGGTTTGGAGAGCCCGAAGCACATAATAAGCACGGCTCTTTCACTGCATACCCAGGGCACTCTGGAAAAGTGGGGAGGCCGTTGAATGGGAAAGGAAGTAATAAAAAAAAAGCAAACTTCTTTGAAAAGAGTCCTGTGTGTGTGTGTGTGGGGGTGCATATGAGCCCATGTGCATGCATGCGAGTGTTTGTTGGCAGCTGTCTGCCTGAGTGATGACTGTGTTTAGCCTACCTGTAGAAGACGTTTTTGGCATGAAATGCAGCTCAGATGCTTTTTTGATTCACATGGCTGGATTGCCGTAACTGTAACACCATCAAAGGCAGTGGGTGGATCACAAGGGCCTGGTGAAAAGGTAAGGAGATCTGTGCCGTGTCCCTTTGCCAGACATTTTGATGGGACTATAAAAAGCAACAAGTTGCCAGACAAGCCAAGAGGTAGGAGGAAACTCAAAGGAAAAGGGCAGCGGAGTTTGATGAGAGAGTGNCAGACAAGCCAAGAGGTAGGAGGAAACTCAAAGGAAAAGGGCAGCGGAGTTTGATGAGAGAGTGTGATTGCCATTCTGTCTGACATGTGGCCTAAATGAGCTGAGGAGAGAAAGAGAGAGAGAGAGAGAGAGAGAGAGAGAGAGAGAGAGAGAGAGTTTGGTTTAATCATACAGACTCTCAGAATAACACGTTTTCTCCTGCTGTCATTGCTGTAGCTTGACTCTGGTGAATATCCATAAGTATCATATCTTCATGGATAAAGTTTAAAAGCACTCATTTCTGTTGAAATACAAAGGAAAAAAAGCACAAAAAAAAAATTGAATGAGAGACGAACGAGGGAAAGTAAGAAACAGGGGAAGTGGACTTCTGAATGGTGAATTTACTGACCAGAGTTTTCAGGGACCTAGATCCTCTGACGTCCTGTATCTGACTAGACTTCTACAAGTGGGGTAAATAAAAACTGAAGCCTCAGCCACCATCCCACAACCCACACTTCCAGGCGGGTCTCACCCCTGTTGCACTCTGTAAGTAGTGTAGAAAAGGTGTGCAGCGATACAGCTTAAACTGAATGACGTCTCATTTCCCTTCAAATCTGTTGAAAGATCTGCCAAACAGAAATTTTATTTCCTCCCTGTTTTATCATGTGGTAACTGCGTAGCTAAATAACACACTCTACAAAACACACACACACACACACACACACACACATACGTGAGAAGACCTCACACTAAGTCTATGACGCTGTTTTTTCTGACAAAATGCTGATTTTTAACCACTGAAACCTCAGTGCAGTCGTGTGTGTGTGTGTGTGTGTGTGTGTNGTGGGTGGGTGTGTGTGCTCGTTTTAAAGAGCAATTAAGTATAGAAAGGCATCATATTTAACCCTGTTTTCTTTATTGGGAATATGGAACAACTTAAAGGAGTCAGAGGACAAACTTAAGTTACCATTTGATGACTGGCAAAGTGAAAAACAGCCAAAGTAAATTGTTACGTTTCATCAATGCATCAAAAATAAATTAATGTAATAACTACTCAGGAGAGCGCATACCTCTGCCAAGACCGAAAAAAGTCTTTATTTAATAATTGATAGCAAACTTTCGTGGTGAAATTCTTCCACATTTGACCTAAGAGGACAGGGAGATGAAAACTCCAGAGCTGATCAGGGTCGAACCCACAACCTTTTTGCTGTGAGGCAACTGCTGGCTTAAAGAAAATATAATACAACATACATAACATAATAATAATTTGATTTATAATTGCTTTACTTGTCATAAGAGACAGTATGATTAAAATGTGTCCAGGTCTGGACCAAATTGCACTTACTGTCTATGACGAGATAAATACGGCTGATTCCTTTTCACTGGGATTGCTGCATTACTTTGGAAAAAAAATGGGGAAAAAAAATAATAATAATCAAAAAAACAGCTTATCTTGCAATGTTAAGAAATTCCTTTTTTTAATTCCTGGATGTTTCCCTGAATCTGAATCAGCACCATAATTTAAAGTGTTGTTTCCTAGGCCGTGTTGCATTCTTCCAACAACTTTCATCAAAATCAGTTCTGAACTTTTTCAGTAATCCTGTCAAACAAACAACGGACAGATGCAGCCAAAATCATAGCCTCCTTCATGAAATATGAAAAGACCTTACCAGTGGTTTTTGCATGTTTTAGTCCAATAAATACTACCCATATACATGTTACATTACTGCCACCCATTTTCCAAAACATAAACCATATTTTAGTTTTTGTGTTATTTTGCCAAATCCCCTAATCTTTCAAAATCAAATGTTCAGGTGATGCAGTGATGCACCCACTTTAAAATTCAGTGTTTTATCTGCTAATATGTATACATGATTGTGAAGACATGATTGTTTTAGTAAAAGCACTCTTCTTCTGAGACTCTTCTCCCTGGTGGAGACACATTTTCTTCCATGCAGCTCCATGTTGGATCAGTTAAATAAAGTAACTTAAACAAATAAATTAATAGACGTCATGTTTGCTGTGATGGATTACATATCTCAAGCACGTTTCAAGTCTCTACAAGTTGATTTTCATAGTGTACTGGAATAAACTGAAACAAAATGGCTCCCTGGAAGGTAGGAAAAACAATTGTACCACTCCTGTAGTATGCTTTGGAAGATGGTTGACAGTAACGTAACTTTTATGCGGGTTGTAGAAATTTGGCTCAAACATGCAAAGTCCCTGATATGGTCCTTTAAGAAGACAACAAAGAAGGAATTTGGATTCTGAGGGGAGTTAAAACCTTTTTGAACGACTAATAAATGACATATTGACTTTATTTATCACTGGATTGTTACCGGAAACTGATGTTGTTAAAGGACAAAGTGATGATGTGGAAAAATCACCACAAATGTGACTCGTAAAAATGGCAACAAGGCAACAATCTAAAAGACTGAAATAGAAAGAGACAGAAATGACTGTCTGAAAATAGCTGCCACCACCACCATCATCATCATCATCACCATCTCCTTCCAGGTGCCTCTGCTCTCATTCCTTTCCTGTAGCTCCTGGACAGTCAGGGACGCGCTGAAGATCAATAGCTTACGTTTGCCCGCAGCAGCCCCATTTCTCAGCCGGGACACTGATGCTAACTATCAATAGCAATAAGAGGCTGTCTGAGACGCCGTTAACTGCTGGCCAACCAACACAGCTGTCTGGCGACGGTTTGATAAACATCTTGTGCCCAGAGTCGCTGCAAATAAACCTCTTGATATGTTTCAAATTTTGTGGGTGTATTTACTGTAAGAACATGTGTGTTGTTGTTGTTTTTTTTTTTTGTTTTGTTTTACTTGATTTGTCTGCTCACTCGGTGGTTACCTGTGCTGTCCTTTGTTGTGTGGTTGCTTTACGGCTGCGACTGAGACTTCACACGTGTATGTTCTGTGTTTATGAGCATGTGAAGAAGTAGCATAAGGATCATCCAAAGTGTAATTTTTAGTTTTACTTCCAGGTTCTTAGAAATACATAAACACTCAGCTTTTTTTTTTTTTTTTTTNGTCTGTAATTTCTTCAAGATGTTTGGAGTGTTTGGTTTGTCTGTAACCTCCAGTCTTAGTGATGTGTGTCAGTGTAATCCGGCTCCGTTCTCAGAAACATCTAACGACCTAAGCATCTCTCTTCGTCCAAATATCATTTGTCAATGTCATATGAAAGCAGAATGCGCTTTTTTTGAGAATACGAAGGAGCTACAATCGGAGTCTTGGTGATCATCCAGTACTGTGGTGTTTCTCGTTAATGCAGCTGAAGCGAGTACGTTTAATCAGATATAATCAAGTGAATTTGTGTCATAACAGTGAGAGGATTTATTGATTGCATCTTTGTGAACTTCTCGGTGTCTGTTTGCACGGTAATGAGAAACAGGCACAAAGTCTCATTAATATAGCAACTTATAAAATGACATCTAAGGTGTTGGGTTTGTTTGGTTTGTATTTCACAGTTTTAAAACACTAATTTATAACTAGTTTTATAAAGATATAGAAAAGCTGCGATTTAATTGGTATTGATGTTACTTATGTGTATGTCTACTCTGAAACAGCCTTTTCAATGTTTTTCATACATTGAAAAGGCTGTTTTAATGCCATTATTTTTAAGTGATGTTTCAGCAACACTGTAGACAATAAGCTGAAAAGCCAGTGCTGTCCACAAAATCATTCATATTTTGAATTTTATTCTTAAACTTTAGTAGATAAGCTGTCTTTCTTTTGTTAAATTATGTCATTATTAAAATGTAAAGATTTTCGAACAGAACCTCCTCGTTACATGCAAATGCAAGTATAGCTTACTGTACACAAGTACTTCATAAGTACCCAAGTATTAAATATTCAAAAAGTATGCCAGTGTAAAACTTGTAACAGGAAGTTGCACAGTAAGTCAGACTAGATTTTAGGTCTGAATGCTTTCCGCTTGTTTATCTGATTTCCAGTTAACCAGTCAGGATGGGACACTGCTGCTCATCTGAACTCTCTCATTTCTAAAGGGGGGATGAGGCTCCTGATCAGGGATCCATTAGCCCACATCTCTTAACACATGTACTTGGGTTACTGCAGCTGATAATACACAGTCACACAGTGTGGACATGCAGTGTCTGTGTGTGTGTGTGTGTGTGTGTGTGTGTGTGTGTGTGTTGCTCAGGTTTGGACCAGTGCACACAGAAACTCACACATTAACACACACTCTCCCGGTGTAGGCAGGTTGTGTGTAAGCTGGCGGGAGATCGGCCAGTGACCTTTAGCACCTCTGTGACTCTCATGACTGTTTGCTTGTTTTCCTTCAGACAAGCCGGGACTAAGCGGGGGTNCCTCTGTGACTCTCATGACTGTTTGCTTGTTTTCCTTCAGACAAGCCGGGACTAAGCGGGGGTGTCTGTAACCACAGCTGAGATAATGTAAAAACAAACACGGCCCATTGATATCGGGTGATGCTGCAGGAAGTTGTCAGGGGGCACAATGGGGGAAGACAATCTGTGGGACAAGTGGTGGCAGGGCTCCTGGAGGACAATAGAAAGGGTTTGATCTCTTAATTAATGGAGGCTATTCTCTGCTGCTGCAGGTACTGAATTTTAATGCAGGCAATTTTTCAAAGGGATTTCTTGCCAAGTGGTAACAACAGAGCTTTAAATGCTGCATTCTGGCCATCTGAAATGAGAATAAATTTAAGTTATATAATATATCTATAATAAGAATGTTAATAAATTCTCGTGCAATAAATATTTTGGCATCCCACATGTCATAATTTAAAGAGTGAAGGCCCAGGAATAGATAGATACCAAATAATGTTTGAAGGAGGTCTAACGTGGTACAAATGTTGTACCGATAGCTTGAAAGTAGTTTGGAAATTAAAAATATTATTTAGACAACAAGCTGCACAGGGCAATGACATTATATTTCCAACACTATGAACAAAGCTGAACAGATTAACTCTGTACAGGGCAAACATGGGCCTATTTCTTTTATTTCTATGAGCATGAGTCGAGTTTATAAGCAAACCCTTTAATCAAGCTCTTAATCCTTTAGCATAATGTGAATCAAACCGTCCAGTTCTGATATTTGTTTTGGAAATGTTAAGGCGTCAAAGGCTCCAGTCTTTTCTGTTAATGAAAAACAAACTTTCAAGAAGCAACAATAATAAGACAATTTTGTTCTGCCTTTGGTCTGAGTGCTGCACATCACAAAATGACTTTATATATGTTTTTTTTTTTTTTTATTATTTAGTTAAAAATGCTATGTGTCATCCCACAGTTGATTTTGATTGAGATTCATAGCAAAAGCTCATGAATTTGTACTTTTTAACAAAGGCCTGAAATTATGATGTTCAGATGATCATGTGTAAATCAGATCCATCAATTAATTGTGGTGTTTTGTACTACCCTTATAAATCTACATCCTTCAGCTTTGCCGTTTTCTTTTCTTTTTTACTGAGGTCCCTACACACACGCACACACAAACACACACGCAGCTGACCCAGATGAACGCCTCATCCAACTAGTTGGAATTCTTTCGGCATGGTGTTGAGCAGGATGGTGAATAGAAAGCCACCACGTGTTGAATGCGGTGTCACAGAAAAAAAGAAAGAAAGAAAAAAGCCTTTCTGGTTCCAAACACTGGATGAGTATCACAAACCATCCACAAAGCTTAAACTCCGCCATTATGCGCTCAGACTCTGTTTCTGCGATGATCAATTACAGGATGTCAGTGATAATAGTGAGTGACGGCATCCTGATATCTGCCGCGCAGCGAATTGATTGTGCGTAACAGACAGACGCGCACTTTATGCGCCATTCTGTCACCTTCAGGAAATAGAGGCTTTTTTTCCCATACTGATAAATAGCAACTGGTAGGTTATTGTTCCATATGTAAGAGTTTTTATTTGATCTGCTGTGATATTATTACAGTAAATTCAGTGTTAAATAAAAAAATGTGAGTAAACTACAACCACTAGGTAAATAATTTTTATATAATTATATAATAATATAATTATATAATTTGTAAAAGCCCATATTATTCAATATTATTATAGTTATTGCTATAATTAAACAGTTAATTCAAGTGTAGAATATTCTCTAAAGGTGAGAGAAGTGTCTTACTCTCCACCTATAAAGCACAAATATGTCTGGAAATGTGACTCTTAATTCTCACATGGATGTTAGATATTATATTTGAGTAAATAAGTAATCCAGTCCTGCATTAGAATGATTGAAAAAAATATTCCAAGTCAGAGTTTGAAACATTTTTATACATTTGGGTCACCAGACTGTGGCGGTGTGTGTGTCATTCAGCTCATGATTGTTAACACTGTATCCTCTCCGTCCTGAGTGAATCCCATTTAAAACGTCTCCCGCTCGGCTGGGCTGCAAATCACCCTGTTTACAATCTCACACCAACACTCACATCAATTAACTGCCCATTGATTTTCCCGCCCGGGACATTACAATATTGCAGACCCCTTTTTCCTCTCCCAGCAATTTCAAGTTTGGTGCACATAATTGCATGGGCTTATTAACAGTACACACATACACGTTTTCCCCTATTAATGATCATTTGCTGTTTCATTTTGTTAGTCACTGCCTACATTTCGATTTGGATACACTCAAATATATGACACTTCAGACATCCATCATGACACAAAATAATCTGTGAAATAAAAGCATATCCTTTAATTATTCGGCATAATGCATTGATAATGCAGATCACTCAGAGCCATCAGAAGTATTTGATTTTCCTCCTGCTCTTTCCTTTTTTCATGAATAAGTAAATAGTAAGGCTAGTCGAAACTAAAAGATAGCTGACACAAGAGAGGACCAGATCCATCTAGCCTGCAGCTGCTCTTTAAATATTCAGTGAAAAATAATGGCATCCGAGGCATCACCTATAGTAACATTATTATCTTCATTTCTCAAAATCACCTCGACTGAGAGCTTCGTTTATCTTTTTCACGTAATAAATCTACTGGACTCAGAGCACAGATGAAGCTCCTGTGGGACCTCTTGCCCTTTTAAAAATATCCCCCACTGAAGGAACACTCCTGTTAATGAATTATTTGGGATGATGATAATAATAATAATAATAATAATAATAATAATAATAATAATGTGCGTGGTCTACAACTTGTTTAAAGAATTAAGACATTGCTCATATGGCTTTACAGTCTTTATCATATGGCTTTATCACTCTATAAATTGCTTTAAAATCTTGCTTGCATTGTAGAAATTAAAGGGCAACAAATATCTACTCAAGATCCCAACTTTTAACAAGACATCATGCCGTTTTACTCTACAAATACTCCACAGGACAGCGACGACAGAAAGACAACTTTGTCCCAAAGATTATTTTAATGGGTTCTGTAATTTTTAGATGAAAGTTCGCGTGACTCGATTATGACACAAAAATTAAATACTTGGGGTAAAAAGACATATAAAACGTAAATTCATTTCTTTATTTATCCGCAGTCAGATGAACTGTCTTCTGTTCGCTGCCTTTACCACTGATCATCCTTGTGTGTACAAAGCGCTTGGATCTGGTGTGCGTAAGCACAGAGAGAGAGAGAGAGAGAGAGAGAGAGAGAGAGAGAGATGGAAGAGATGGAAGAGATGGAGGGACAAGGAGGAGGAGGAGGAGGAGGAGGAGGAGGAGGGAGAGGTGGTGGTGAATGGCATCATGACTGAATAGCCCGGTGGCCAATCAAATCCTAGATGGGCTGGGCTCCACATTTGTCCCAGCGCTACACGGGCCCTCAAAGTTTGTTTATTCGCGGAATGCAGTGTGTGATGAAAACGTGTTAGTAAGTAACCCCCCTTTCTACTAATAATAATCTAATGAAACTGATTGGGACGTTGGATAACGCTGTGGACTTTTGGGAACACGTACCGGTGCCATTTACGCACGGAACATGTTTGAGCGACCTGCGTTTTTACGCACCGGGAACCTCGCTTGAGACTCTAAAGAGAGTAGGTGTCGGTGCAACACAACAAGAGCTGAATTAGAGCGAAATCAACGGAAGGCTGGAGCGCGGACTACCCGGTTGTAGAGAGAAGAAAGTTGGTTGGTGATCGCGGCGGTTTTGACTTTTGAGCGCCGCGTCAGTAAGAATTTACCGGGGAAAAAAGAAAAACTGTGAGCGCTGCTTGATCACCGTGAAAGACTGAAAGATCCTGTGCAGGCATGGACTCGACGCTGATATTCCCCACAAGCAGTCAAGATAAGCTTTACTTGGCCAACAGAAAGGGTTAAACCGTGTCTAAAGGGAGTTTGGGAAACCCAGCCTTTCTTCCCCATACGGATCAACTCATTGGGTGGCAGCTGAGAGAGAGACAAGAGTCCCCAGCAAATCAGGAGCTAATTGATTAAAGAGACTTCATTTGAATAGGAGGGGGGCTGGCGAGGTGCCAATCGCCTTTCAAAGAAGCCCCCGTATGATTAATCGCAGAGCATTATTGATAATCATAACGGGGCACATGCGCGGTGGATGGGCTCGATTTACGTAATTTTTGAGAAGGTTTTGTAGTCATTTTTTTATTCTTTGCCTGCTGATGTGCCAGCCAGCATGTCGCGGAGGAAACAAGCGAAGCCTCAACACTTCCAAACCGACCCTCATCTGCCTTTACCGGAGCACAATGGTGAGTCCAAGGAGCCCATCGCTCCATTTATCCCCATATTATGAATTTCACACGTTTATCATCTCAGATCTTCAAAATTATTACTTTTAATTAGGATTTTGTACTTTGTTGCTGTTGTTGTTGTTGTTGTTTGTTCTTCGTTAAATTGTAACGTGTTAGTTATGGAAGTCTTAGTGTGTAGTACTTTCCAGAAAACTTAATGTTCCGGATATCGCCTAATTCACTTTTTACTGCGAAAAAGAAAAGCTTTGAAGTAGTTTTATGGTTTTTCCACACAATAGCCTGAATAATATTTGAATCAGACAAAGTTAATAATTAGAGATAGAATAATGACACAGTTATATGCCATCTTTTTATCAGCAGGTTTAGGCAATGTGTGTTAAAAAGTTACAAAAGTCAATCAGTCTGAACTTTAAGCTTTAAAATTTGTTTTTGAGTTAACAGACAAACTCGTGTAATGAGTATCTCACGGGGTTTTCGGCGTTTTTTCGCTTCTCTCGAAGGCTTTCGTACGTTAAGCGGCCGGTCTTGGTGCGTTCAGGGGCCATCGTGCCGCTCCTGCCGGGACTCCAACTTTTCATGGGTCCCGAATTACAAATCCACCGTGTGTGTGTGTGTGTGTGTGTGTGTGTGTTCCCCGCTGTAACGACTCACAGCGTTTTTACTCAGTTATAAAAATCAGTTCCAGTAAGTTAGTGGCTTTTTGGATTTTAAATAAAAACCGAAAAAAGAATTTTATCACACATGCTTAAAGTATCCCATCATTTCCATAATTTTGCTCTTTATCAATATTTTATCTTCAAATTAAAAAAAAAAAAAAAAAAAAAAAAAAAAAAGCCTAGTAATGTTACTAAGACTTCACCACTATCTGGCTCTCTATCATTTTGACACACTCACACACACTCTTGTTTTATTGCAAAATGAGTTGTAGATTTCTCAACCGAAATCAATATTTGACAGATAAAATGTTTGTTTTAGTTTTAAGGCATTTAGAGAAGCTCGCGTATAGAGATGATCTACGGCCTTCTGTGGAAACAAAACTGGCAATAATAATTCTTTTCTGTGCGCAAAGTGAACTAAACACTTTTGTGGTGATGATGTGCTTACAACGTGAAATCACCTCTTAGAAAGTGAAATTAAGAATTAAAAATCCATTTTTTTGCACTTTAGAGTTTTAAGAACAGCACAAGTTGTTATGGTGAAATAGATTTTGTTGAAAACAGAATTCAAGTCATACTTCACATAAGCTTCAAATCTGTAACATCACGAATAACGCGAATTTCGTAACAACACAGTTGCCATTGCTACGTGTGTTTTGTTGACCGACTTTTCTATGGCGGATTCAATATCAAGAAAATATTAGTCATGAACTTTAAAAGATATTTCTTTTAATATTGTGTAATTCACAGAGCTCAGAAGGCCTTTATTTTGATTTAAAAAATTATATCATTAAATAATTTTTAAATAATTTCATCATTTGTCAGAAATGTTTTATATAATACACAGATTAAAAGCTCAAATTATTTTTCATTTAGGGTAAAGTTGCTGGATGATGTCTTATATTTACAGTGCGAATTTTCTCAGGGCTCCTTTTTTTTATTTTTATTTTTTTAACTGAAGTCTTAAAATCATGTGCAGGTAATCTGAGTTCATAAAGAGTTGCATAGCCAGTGTAGAGAAAAGGCATTTGCTGCCTACTTCACGTGATTTTTGCTGGAACTTGATGATTAATATAAAACACAGTTAATTCTTGAAATCTTGTTTTTGTGAATTTTTCCTTGAAATCTAATAAACATGATGAAGAGTTGCTTTAGTCAAGGCCCCTGGCAGAGTGAAGGACACAAAATTTCACAATTGTTGTCCAGTATGGTGCCATATGGTGAAATTGTTGCAAGAGCGTTATGTGTGTGCGTGTGTCTGTGTGTGCGTGTGTGTGTGTGTGTGTGTGTGTGTGTCATCAGAAGAGTGTAGGGACATGTTGCTTCTAGATTTCTGGTAGGTACGTTGGTGACCACTGGGTGAGTGCTAATAGGAAATGTTGTGTGTATTGTTGAGAGTTGTGGCAGGCAGAAGTGAAAACAGAAAGTTGTTGTATTTGTAGCTGTGTGATGCTGAGGGTCGCTGTTACCGGGAGGTTGGAATGAGAGCCACGCAGGGTGGGATGTTGAGCTGTTTTAACCTTTGCTAGTGTCCCTCTGTGTGGAGGTGATGAGAGTTCAGGGCCCAGTGTGTTCCCCTCTACCTCGCCATTGATCCTGCTGATCGGAGCTGCAGGCGGCCTAGCACGGCCTTAGTTCTTTATTTAGGTGAATGTGTGTGAGGCCTTATCAATGTTGTGGCCATCCCCTTTCACCCTATCAGAGTGGCCTCCCTACAGGAGAGATTGGCAGGGCAGCCCCCTTTGCACTGTTGTTCCCTGCAAACAGAGAGTCAGTTGCTTGTCATTTTGCCAGTGTTTATGTAGTGCAAGTCTGGATGTAGCCTGAAGGACTTGTTTGCTTTTTTCCCTCCCCTTAAGCTTTAAGCATGTACCGGGGCAGAGCTTCTGAGATTTGAATCTTGTGCTGGACCACGGCAGCTTTAGTGGATCTCCATCTAATGTTCAGCAGGATGAGTCCTGAGGGCTGGAGACGATGTGGGCAGAGACCCTCCTGAAGTTACAAGTGTCAAGAGGCTCACAGCGGCCCCCTGCCAAAAAATAATGTAGGAACTCTCAAAGCTCTCTGTCAACTTTTCTACTAATCCTCACTTTTTGTCTCATATTCAGACTTGGTGACTCTGTCCTGTCTGCTCTTTGTCTTTCCTGACAGCCTTAACCCTGCGCACCGCTTTCATTGTGCTTTTGATACAGACTAGATGGAAGTTTTACAGACTCCATCCTTATACCAGTTGACTTTATCTTCATTTTAATTCAGAGTTAATCCTTATTATTTTGAGAGTTAAGCCTAATGCTAGCATCTGCGCTTTGCTACACTAGTCTTTTTCTTTAGGACCGTGCATCTTTAGACATGCATTGATTTTGCTTTGATGCATTTTTGCTGTCAAGTAATGTAAAAGTTAATATTTTGCAGTTTAAAGAGCACATCTGTAGCTCTGTAAGCATTTAGATCTACTGAAATGTCTGGGATCACGATGAAACACAACGTGAGACATTCTTTTGTTTTGCAGCTGTAATGTCATTATTTTCTCTGTGTTTTCTCACATTCTTCAGTTAGAGTTAGTAAAGAGAAGTCCAGAGATCACTGCTGCGTTTTAAAATTTTGATGGAAAACATTCACTCCACTAACTGGTGTACAAAATGGGGATTAATTTTTGGAATAAATTCTCATTTTTAATCTAAATTTTTTAGTAATAATTACACCTAACATGTTACTGTAACTTGCAGTAGTAGTTTTATCCTGTAAAATTACCAACTTTTAGTATTGAAGACTCACGGTATATGTATTATTACTGGCAATGTTCTAGGATTTTTAAAAATACAATCTATATCAAATATTGTAATGTTTCTTGCAAAATGTTTTACAAATAATAACACACTTGGGCTATTATAATTTTCGTATGATTACGAATGAAATGAGGAAGGATATAATTTTGGTTTACACCATAAATTCTCAACTAGTGTAGTGTGTATTGTATTTGTTTCTTGTATTATCAGTCACACACACCCACACAAAATTTATTATCAAGTCACATCTCCATTCCTCATATTTTTTTAAAGACTTTTTAAAGACAAATATTGATTTTTGCCTTATTTACATTACTTCTGTTTTCATTCAACTTAATGTGTTATTAATGTGTCACTTACTTTAATACTTAAATACAGGGCTGCGAGCTGAGAAAAGGCATTTCTCACACAATAAATCAAACACATTTTTTAAAGAAATTAATGCTTGGGGGTGCCGGTTTGATGGGTGGGAGTAAGGGGGATTTAACATGAAAAGTTATCATTAAAGTTGAATCTTCCCCGTTGACATGGTTTGGTAGTGTGAGGGCCAGGGTTTACTGTCATGGCAACTTTGCGTTATCTGATGTCTCTGAGCAAAGAAACACTGAAGGAGATAATCCCTGAATTAAACAGGATCTGCTTTGAGTTGACTGAGATGAGCAGGGCCAGGCTGTGCCGACGATCCCCGCCGCTCCCATGCTGCGCGAACAATGGGAAGGCATCCTGTCTCTCTGTGGGGCAGGGCTGCACTTCTCTGGGTTTCATTTGCAAATGAATTCTTGGCCTGATGAAAGTGTTGAAGGGGGTCAGAGTCGCAATGAAAAGGAATCATAGAGAAATGCAATTTGTAAATCAACTTGTATGTTAAATAGTGAGATTTTAGTGTGACAAAGAAGGAAAGAATAAGGAAAGTCTGGAGCACAGCAGTGGCTCTGGGGGTAGGGTGTTGTCTTGCCTTTTCACTCTCTGATTTATCTTGTTTATTAAAATGGAAATTCCAAAAAACCTGTTTCTGTGCACATTTGAAAGACAATCATTCTTTTATAATTTTATTAGTGACAACAGAAGTTTCTGGTATCGATTGCTGTGTGTCCAGTTTCGCAGTTCTGCCAAGTTTCTGATGCAGGCATTCTGGTATAACGCCCAACTCCTTCTTTTGACCTAGGCATTTATTTTAACAGACTAAATAGTTGTAATTATTTATTTCTTATAAGATGGGCAAAAGTGATTAGCACCTTTTCTGTGATTTATGGATTATTGTGTCAGAGTTTATTCACAATTATGGAATAGAGGTCTAGTGACTTTTTAAACTTTCTACTTAATCCTAAAGATGATTCTTTTCAGAAGATAACAGACATCTTCAAAAATAAAAAATACTTTTCTATTGCCTATGTACAAAATTTTATTTTTAAAAGTTTTGTGCTGTTGCTTTAATTTGCTTATTGTTTATAAGTGGGTACACATAACAATCTAGATGCCACAGGCTCTGGTGTTCAAGTCTAACTGTGATTGCAGCCTGAGTGGATACAAATTAGTTTAGTGACATAGATAACCTGTCCAAGATGCCTATAGTTGGCTGAAAATGAGCAAAGTTGACAGCAAATTGAAAGTCTAATAAGTCCTTCAAATGCTTGATTTGCACCAAGTGGACAAGTCGACTTTGAAGGGCAAGGAATATAGGAAATCAATGCTTTTTTATGAAATTTCATTAAGACCCAATGTCCTCCCTTCACTTTATTCTATATTTTGATGGATTATCTGAAGAAAATGATTACCTTATTTTGAGCTGATGAAACCCAGATGTACATCTTCAGAGATCACTTTTAAGCAATATTTGAGTACTTCCATTGATTTTGTATTCCCTCTTATCGTCTTTCAGAGGCCGCTGCATTGAATACGGCTTTTCTCATTTCTGTTGGCTTATTGTTGCTTTTCGATCGTTGTTTTTGTGAAAACATCAATGGGATAAGTGTAAAACTGATTAACTTAAGATTAACAACAATAGAATTTGAGGAGATAAAGCTGCTTCTTCAGCTGCAAAACATTTCTAATCACTAATCCTCTGTTTTCTCTCTTTGTTTTTCAGGGGACACAGAACTTCGCTCAGAGGACCCTCCCTCCAAGGAGTCGGAAGCTCACGTCTGTAGCAGATGTTGTGCTGAGTTCTTTGAGCTATCAGATCTTGAGGAACACCAGAAGAATTGCACTAAGAATCAGTTAGTTCTGATAGTGAATGAAAATCCTGCCTCCCCCACCGGAACTTTCTCGCCTGGTTCCCCTCCCCATAATCCCGATGACCAGATGAATGACACAGCTAATAACACTGATCAGGGAGAGGGCAGTGACCTTTTGGAGCCTAACACTCTTGACAAAGAAGAATCCATGGACGTGGATGTTTCCGGAATCAGTAGTGGCCATGAAGAGGAGGGCAGTCATACAGAGAGTGGGAGCCCCATCAACACAGTCAGCAGCCATGCTGGCAGGAGCACTTCCGGACCTTCGGTAGCTACTTCAGCTATCTCTACCCCATTACCTCAGCTCAGTAACCTGACCGAACTGGGGAACTTTTCCATGATCAACAGCAATGTCATAATTGAAAATCTGCAAAGCACCAAAGTGGCAGTAGCTCAGTTTTCCCAAGAGACCCGTTCCTCTGGGGGCCCCAGAGTGGCTGTGCCAGCCCTAATGGAACAACTCCTAGCCCTACAACAGCAGCAGATCCACCAGCTGCAGCTTATTGAGCAGATCCGTCATCAGATACTGCTGCTGGCCTCTCAATCCCCAGAAATACAGGTGCCCCCAACTTCAGCTCCAGGCACAATGGGGCCTGCTGCCAGCCCACTGACCACACTAAGTTCTCATCTCTCCCAACAGCTGGCTGCAGCCGCAGGCCTAGCACAGAACCTGGCCAGTCAGTCAGCCAGTATCAGCAGCCTTAAGCAGCTGGCTGCAGCGGCACAGCTACCTCAGCCCAACCCAAGCACCAGTGAGACATCTCAGAGCATTAGCACACTGGGCCCATCAACAGTCAATGCCCAGTCCTCTGACAAGAGGCCAAATCATATTAGTAGCCTCCACTCTCAGCTCAGCAACTCCTCACTAGGCAAGTCATCCACACCTGCATTTGGGATAGGTAGCTTGTTGAACTCTGCAGTGAATCCCCTTCTACCTCAGCCCCCACCTGGAAGCCCTATGTTCTCCAGCTCCCTGCCCAGCGTTGGCACAACTGTAGAGGACCTTAACTCCTTAGCAGCTCTGGCCCAGCAGAGAAAAGGCAAGCCACCAAATGTCACCTCATTTGAACAGAAAAGCAGCTCTGATGAAGCTTTCTTCAAGCATAAGTGCAGGTTTTGTGGCAAGGTGTTTGGGAGTGACAGTGCCTTGCAGATCCACCTGCGCTCCCACACTGGTGAGAGACCATACAAGTGTAATATCTGTGGGAATCGCTTTTCAACCCGTGGTAACCTAAAGGTACACTTCCAGCGACATAAAGAAAAATATCCACACATACAGATGAACCCCTACCCTGTTCCTGAGCATTTAGACAATATACCAACAAGCACCGGCATTCCATACGGCATGTCTATGCCGCCTGAGAAGCCTGTCACCAGCTGGCTCGACAGCAAGCCAGTCTTGCCTACTCTCACCTCCTCAGTTGGTATGCTGCTGCCACCAACAATGCCGAGCCTGCCACATTTCATCAAAAAGGAAGATCACTCAATAGCCATAACTAGCCCTTCTGTTACTGCAAGGAGTGACTCAGGTGCTGCTGAGCCTTCAGCTAAAAGTAATGATGGAGTGTCTGAAGAGGGTGAAAGTGCAACTCTGCCTACCTCAAATGAGAAAACTGAAGAAGGCAGCCACTCCTCAGGCTTCATGACAAATGTGAGCTCTGCTTCTGAGAGCATTACCGAGTACACAACATCTAACAGCCCCCCCATGATGACCAACCCACTCATGCCTCTCATGTCTGACCAGTTCAAGGCTAAGTTCCCCTTTGGAGGCATTCTGGATCCCCTACAGGGGTCAGAGACCTCCAAGCTGCAGCAGCTTGTGGAGAACATTGACAGAAAGGTGACAGATCCAAATGAATGTGTCATCTGCCACCGGGTGCTCAGCTGCCAGAGTGCTCTTAAGATGCACTATCGTACTCACACTGGGGAAAGGCCCTTTAAGTGTAAAATCTGTGGCAGAGCATTTACCACCAAGGGAAATTTAAAGACCCACTATAGCGTTCATAGGGCCATGCCTCCTCTCAGAGTCCAGCACTCCTGCCCTATCTGTCAGAAGAAATTTACAAATGCTGTGGTTTTACAACAGCATATTCGCATGCATATGGGTGGGCATATCCCCAACACCCCACTGCCAGACAGTTACCCAGAGTCCATGGCCTCTGACACCGGCTCATTTGAGGAGAGAAACTTTGATGACTTGGACAACTTCTCTGATGACAATATTGAAGGCATGGAGGAGGGCCTGGACAGCAGTATCCCAGACACACCCAGATCAGCTGATGCTTCCCATGACAGTCTAAGTAACTCCCCTGCTCCCCCTGATGTGGCTGTCCAGGAAGTGCAAGAGAAAAATAGCTACGAGAATGCCCACAATAATGAGATAGAGGAAGAACAAGCCCGTCAGATGAAGACTGCAGCAAACGGCTCAATGGAGGGAGATTGCCTCACCAATGACTCCTCATCTCTGGGAGGGGATGTTGAAAGCCAAAGCGCCGGGAGTCCAGCTGTGTCAGAATCTACCTCCTCCATGCAGGCGCCATCCCCCACTTGCATGCCGCCACAACTGCGTAAATCCCCTAGCCTGGAAGAAAGGCACCAGAGGGCCTTATCCTCAGAGCAGACTGGTGCAAGTCTCTTGCACTCTCACCCCTCCAGCATCGGAGCCCTGGACCTGACATCTGTCAATTCCCCAAAAGACCCCCTCGGCATGATATTCTCTTTCCGTGAGCGTAGCGCCATCAAGAACACATCCTGTGACATCTGTGGGAAGACCTTTGCTTGTCAGAGTGCCTTGGACATTCACTACCGAAGCCATACCAAAGAACGACCATTTATTTGCACGGCTTGTAACCGGGGTTTCTCCACCAAGGGCAACCTCAAGCAGCACATGCTTACACATCAAATGAGAGATCTGCCGTCACAGCTCTTTGAGCCATCAAACACCAGCCTGTCCTCCAGCCCGACCCCATCGCTCCTCTCTGTATGCTCTCTTACTAAACCTGAGGTCAACGGCTTCTTGCATAGCCTTCACCCAGAGAACAAAGACATGCCCCCTGGCTTGGTCACATCTTCTGCGTCCACCTCTCCAGTGCTTTCTGCTGCGCCACCACGCAGGACACCCAAGCAGCATTTCTGCAACACCTGTGGGAAGTGTTTCTCCTCCTCCAGTGCTCTGCAGATCCATGAAAGAACCCATACTGGGGAGAAACCCTTTGCGTGCAGTATCTGTGGTCGGGCTTTCACCACCAAAGGAAACCTCAAGGTAAATGTTGAAACATCTAAAAAAAATTTAAAAACATGGGTCTCTCAAGTCTCAGAGCTCCTGATCATTTTAATACGGTGTGTCAGTGCAGTAGGTATTAAAAAGCCCTTTGAGAAAAAATACCTTAATGAAAAGGCTGAGTCACTTCATTAATATAATTATTGGCTAGAAATTCAAGAATGTGATCGGCAGAGCAAAGCTAAGAATGATTCAGTGCCCTTATCAGAGGAAATAATTTTGAACTGGGTCATACTGTAGTTTTCCATAACTGATGGAAACTGCTTTCTTTGATCATTAAGAACAACATCCTGCTCAAAAAACTTGAGAAAGTAGTCTAGTCTAATTAAGTATATATATATATATATATATATACATATAAGGGTTTACTGGGTTTATATAAGGTTAACTGATTTTTTAAATTGAAGTTTAAAAAATAATAATGTGGCAAACAAAAAAATTATATAAAGGTTTTTTGTTTTATATGTTGTTAATAAGATATCTCAAAAGACAAGTATTTAAATATATTATCTTGCCAAATTATGAAGGAGAGGATACTGTCATTGAGAGGGTACTGGCAGAGGTAAAATGTCAGATGCAATACTGGCTGCAGCAATGAAACTGGACAGTGTAATTTTAGCCAAAACCCTCTGATCCCCTCGTGAGACAAGCAAATTAAGGTTTAGATTAAACAGTGTGCATCAGTCTGCCAAAATAGGATGTTTACACCATGCTGGTACCTCACACAACACAGGCAACTAACTAGTCTGTTGCACCCAGGGTGTGAAGCTATTTTAATTTGAAGTCGAGCATTATTATTATTTTTTCCATTGCATCATCTCATGTGCAGCTCTTGTGGCCGAGTTTGTAAACATCATTAATTTTCATCCCTCTCATTGCTCTGTCTCTCTCTCTCTCTCCTCCCTCCCTTTTACTTCCCTACTCTCCCTCCTCCCTCTCTCTGCGTAGGTTCACATGGGCACACACATGTGGAACAGCGCTCCTGCCAGACGTGGCCGCAGGCTCTCTGTGGATGGGCCAATGGCCTTCCTGGGCACCAACCCTGTCAAGTTTCCTGAGATCTTCCAGAAGGACATGGCATCGAGGGCTAGCAACGGAGACCCGGCTAGTTTCTGGAACCAGTATGCTGCAGCTTTCTCTAACGGTCTTGCCATGAAGACAAATGAAATTTCTGTCATCCAGAATGGAGGCATCCCACCCATGTCAGGCGGCATGGGGAATGGGGGTAGCTCACCCATTGGTGGTCTTACTGGCAGCCTAGACAAGCTGCACAGCGCAGAACCCAATGCTGCGCTTGCTGGTCTGGAGAAAATGGCTAACACAGAAAACGGGGCCCACTTCCGGTTCACACGGTTCATGGAGGACAACAAAGAAATCGTCACAAACTAGAGTGTTTGTCCTCAGTCGTGCACGGACACACGAAGATGCCTGAAGGCAAGCTGTATACATATATAAACACACAGATGAGAAAGAAAGTGAACGAGACAGGGACAAATGCAACGGAACTGCTTTGATCGCCATTGAAACTTTACAAACACGAGTGTGAAGACAAGTTGCTTTTTTGTACAATGTACATGTTATAGTTTTAAGGAGCTTATTTATTAGTGATTATAACCTTTCTTGAAACCAAGTGGAAGCATTAACAGTTAGATTTTTGTTTGTTTTAAAGCCAGAATGGGTATGTATGGGTGCTTAAAACGTGCTTTTGAAACTTAGAATATCTGGGTAGATAACCTTACCTTGGCATTAAGTTATTTTCTGTCTGTAGTAGCTATAACCGAACTGTCGATGTTCATGTGATGCATTAGCCCTGTAATAAGCAAACAGACTTGCTGTAAATAGTGTACACTGATCTTCTCTAGATGGTCTAACATCTGTGTGTTCATGCCCCCTCCCCTCATTGAGACAAACAATGACATTCAGGCACAGGACTAGAAGATGTACAGTAGTAGTTCCTTTCTTTCCAGTTTCTATTTACCTTTATGTTATTTAAAGAAGACAAAACATTGAAGTTTTCTGCATTTCAGTGGTTTCATTAATGTTAACTTTTGTTGTTACCGTTTCTGTGTATTGTACTTTCTACTTTTTTTTTGTTTACTTCCATATTTTTTCCCTCTATCTCTTTCTGTTCCTTGTATTTTGGCGTGTTTTGAGAGCAAGACAGTTGCTAAGAGGGGAACTTTAGGTCTGGCCTACTTCCTGGCGTTTGAAACTAAATCAGCCAATCAAATGAGCAGGAATCTTCTTCCATTTCAGCTGGATTTCCACATTGCTGCTATGCCCCAGCATCCTTAATGACATCAAGTGCAAAGTTAAGTGTTGAAGCTTATGTAAATATGTTCAGATGTGGAAATACAAACTCCTTCATGAGAAAATGTAAATATAGCTAACTCAAAAAAAAAGTCCATTATGGCCAGGGGACAAAATGATAGTGTTTTTATAAATATAAATATATATTGGGTTTGACAACCTTTGGACTGTTACATGCACTTTCTTGGAAAGTTGGAAGATCTTTATGGGTCCAGTTTCTCTACACTTTAATACCTACTAACAACTAAGATACTGTAATTCTTTACTCTAATAATCAAATACATCCGTTTTCCAAAAGAATCAGTGTGTTTGTGTGCTTTTATTCCCTCTTTTATTTAATATATCATTGAAACAATTATTTTCACATACCTGTCATTCAGATTCAGAAGTGTGTGCTCTGTTTTGCGCTCCTGTAATGAAAATAAAAATATTTTAAATTTTAATAATTCGTGCTTAAGGCCGTTTTGCAGCCGGTGTGTTTGCAGAAACGGAGGCTGGATGCGATCTCTCTCTCTCTCTCTCTCTCTCTCTCTCTCTCTCTCTCTCTCTCGTGTTCATTCACTAAAAGATCGCACATTTTTAACTCCATCATTTCTGTTTGTCAATCCTTTCAATCACTAATTAAACAATCGACCACCGCGGAATTAAATGTGGAATTAAATGTCTAATATGGATTCGAGCTTTTCACTGATAAAGAATTAATACACATTTACTGAATTTCAATAAAAGTCTTCATTGGGTTAAAACGTGGGTAAAGACAAAAACTGCGTGACAAAAACACTGTAGGAACACCATGAGGCGTTTAGGGTACAAACGGTATTTTCTCTATCATTTACGTTATTTTTAATTCCTTGAAATTTGAAAATGTTTTAACAATAAAGCAACGATCTAATTAACACAGCCCAAAAAGAAGTTGTCAAATTGGACGGCTCCGATGGCATTTGCTTTACTTTTTCTATTCAAAGTGAAATTTTCCCCCTTTTATATTTCAACAGCTGCATTTCATTTAACACATCGTTGCACATCCTGCAGTACAGGATCTGTTCATTTCTGTGCCGCATCCTGGGCGCTTTCTGCTCCTCTTTGCCGAATTCCCCCAATATTTACGTTTTATATTTCAAGACGTCCACACTAAATGATCCTTGTCCACAGAGCGTGTTTTCTTTTTACAGTCACATCTGTTCCCTTGAGCTTTGTTTGTGCAGCACGTCGGCTTCCTGAGACATTCCTTCAAAAAGAAAAAATAACATACTCTTCTCTCAGAATTATATATATGTAGGGAAAAAAAATACTAAAAAACTAAAATTAACGCTCAGTAATGGAGCTTGTTATTATTATTATTATTATTATTATTATTATTATTATTANTAAAATTAACGCTCAGTAATGGAGCTTGTTATTATTATTATTATTATTATTATTATTATTATTATTATTGCATAATGTAAAATAAAACTTTTTTTCATTAAATAATAATGGGAAACACCCATTTAAAAAATAATTCTTGATTACAAAAAATTAACACATTTTAGATTTTAACCAACAGCTAATAATTTATGCGCAGGAATTACTGCATTAATTGAATGTAAAATGCAGGGAAATAAAATAAAAAAGTGCCAGCTAATCACAGGTGATAAACAGAAATAACAGGAGTTTGAGGATGTTTTATCATGGTGTAACAAAGCCCTGTGTGAGGAGTCCCAGCTCTGCTCTCTGGGTTTGTTGCCGGAGTATCGATTGAGCTGTGCAGGATTACAGAAACACTTGAATCTCAGGTGGCAGGAATGTGTACAATTGATCTCTTCCACTGTGGCTCCCAGCAGTGGCTTTTTGCTCCACAACACGGAGCGCCACAGGAAGAGCCGGCCAACACACTGAAACACAATCGCTCCACACTAAGAGGGGCTGTCCCAGTCTGCCCTGCTCACTGTCAACATTTATTGTAGCAGTGAGTGTCATCCACTGCTGTACTGCACCACGCATGCTTCCAGATACACATCACTCATTACGCTTTAGCACAAATTCATCACACAAACACACACTGCTACATATTTTGGTTTATCTTTGACATTTTTTTCCCCTTTTTGCCTGGTGTGTTTTTATTTCCCTTTTAGTTATTTTGTCTCTTGTCTGAGCTAAATGGCTTGATGGACTTTTGCAGCAATCCTCTGAAGAGGATGGGAACCATCAGCAAAGATGCATTGCTCTCTTTAGCTGTAAGCCACTCTGATCCACTTACTGTACACTTGAAGGTTCATTAAGGGCCTTAAGTAAAGGCTGTATGCACAGCTGCCACACAGCAAAAATAAGATTCCTGTTGCACAAAAGCCACCTTTTGTCAAGAATTATGTGAGCAATTTATTTCGTAATGTTAGGATAATGATCTGCTTAATTTTGCAATATGTCATTGAAAGAAAATATGAAAAACATTTTTAAAACTTCATTTTTAGATCTTAATAGGTTTTTTAAGACCGTCTGACTTGATGGATATTTTGTGTGTTTATAGGGTTTACAAAGAAAAAACATCGGGAAGAATTTATGTGTATGTAATGACACACCACCACAATCATTCTGAATTCCCCATTCTGCTGTTTCATCTAGAATTTTCAGTGGAATCTTGTTCTTGATTGCTGATGATTAGCTTAACAGAAATATGTCAATTATTGTGCTGCTTTCAAGTAACTGAGAGAAAATTTATGACGTCTAGAACTGATAGCAGTTGGTCTTGTGATATGTGTGTGTGTGTGTGTGTGTGTGTGTGTGTGTGTGTGTGTGTGTGTGTGTGTGTGTGTGTACATTAAAATCCATATCAAGTTGCTGTCAGGTTACACAGATGTGTTTCAGTTTGTGATAGTTGTTGAATTCGTTCAGCACAACGTGTAAGTGAGCACTTTAATTCAAGTATAAAATCTCTCAATCTTTCCATGTTCGTTTTTGTTTTTGCTGCTTTAGGAAACTGGGGCCCCCTTCCACATCTTCAGCCTGTCAGCCCTCCTGAGTCGATACAAGCCGTAGCCTGGGGCTCAGCCTGGACTCCCCGCTGAGGTTCTGGTCTACCGCTGGGAGATCAAAGACCCACAGAGAACAATGGTGACCCTCAGCTAGTTGGCCGTGGTTCTCGCTCCCTGGATGCACAACCGCACCTGCCCGTGCTGACAGCCATTCAGGTGATGAGTCTGCTCCAACAGCCATTTGGTAGAAGGTCATGTAGAAAAATGATCTCTTATATTGTGCTGTACATTGTCCATATCCACAAGAACTCTGGACACCACAAGGAAACAAATACAAGACTTTTTTATGGCCATCTAGACCCCAAAGTAAGTGTAGTTTACTGATGTCACATTACTTTTTAATGAATCTTTAAAAATTCACTAATTTCCTCCTTTCATCTGAGGATTCAAAAATGCAAAGTGGCCTCACACCGACACCTAGCAAACATGTTGAATGTTGATGTTGAATGTCCGCTGTTGCACATTAATGGGGATCACAGTTTTGTTCTGGACTTGTGCAAAATTTCCCTAATTTGGCCTAAACTAAATTTCCTTACAGAAAGTAATACTTGATTAGTTTTATATTTGTATAAACCTGATCCTCATTTGCATTGTCTCATGTTCCCTCTGTCATTTAATGCTCATTCTGTCTTCTTGCAGTTCTCATCATGTTTCCTGTGGAAAATGGAGCCTGTCTGCACCATGTACACAGCTGGCTAGAAGACAAGACCTCCAGATTGTAAGTACAAACATCAAGCAGGATTTTGAGGGGCCTGTACACTCTCACACTTATCACAGATGGGCAATCAAAGTCGTCTAGGAAATATCCATCCACCCAAACCCTGACACTTTTTTCCACTTTGCTCCTGTTTGTTCTCCATTTAAGTTGTACTTTGGTCTTATGTGGGTTTTGGAGATCGTCTTTGCATGGTTTATTTTTATGGCAGTAATCTGGAGACTATCCAAATGTCAAGGTCATTTATCTTGCAGTTCATCCACTCCTTCCCTTTTGTGTGGTGAGAAAGAGAGGCACAGGCTCATATTGCATTTCATGACCTATTGTGTCTAAGGAGCACCCAGACAAACAGGTGGGAGCTCTAATGTGAGCTCCTCATGGAGCAGGCTCACCAAACTTGAGGCTCACTGGTCACTCTTTAATAATGCACTCATGCTTGTAGAACAGCCGCAGTTCTCTGTTTCCCTTGTCGTCAGATGGGAACCTTCAGGGATGCTAATGAATGTACAGTAAGGGCTTGTCTTACTCACAGTGCTCCCGCTATCTGTCTCTCTGTTTATCATCACCACTGAATTTGCAGGGCCGTTTTACTGGGCTTTCTCTACAAGGGGGACATTTACTCCATTGTAATGCTAATTCTTTAAAATCTGGTGTCTCGGGTTTGTTCTTTCAGGTCAGGCTGGTGAGACTGGGTCCTTTGACAGGGTACAACCACCTTTTTTGTTATCAGGGGAAAAAACCTGCAGTCATGAGTTCTCCTTGTTGCCTCTAAGGGCAAATTTAATTTAACGTACATTTCCATTTTAAGATGAATCACATGTTTCCTTGTTTTGTACAGTAGAATGGAGACAGATCGTCTTTCTTTCATTTTAAAGAACAGCTCTGAGATTAAGTAGGCTGATTGTGGCCCTTTCACCATCAGAATTACGGTTGGTAACCCTAGCCATGGCTGTCTGCTCTGGGGCTTAAACACAAACAGAGATGTGGACACTCTCTGTTAATGTCATCTCACAGATTCAGTTTCCTCATCACAATCTAACCTGAAGTCCCATAACCTCTGACACATTCTTATTCTTTCTTGCAAGCATGATAGTGTGGGGGAAATATATTCTCTGCATGGAGATATTGATATTGAGATTGAAGATGGAATGTCAGCATGACTAGGAAAGAGCCCTTCAGCCCCACTGTTGGATTCCATAGGTGCACTGAAGAGATGCCTTGAGCTTATTGAATTTGTCATTTTCGGCCTAGGAGTGAAAAGGGCACCTGTGTGCAGCCGAAAGCCCCCCATCACCAGTACCGCCACCCACATCACAAGATGACAGCTGATGTGTGTGGACAGCCCTGAAGCTGTAGAATTTTTTTGAAAGCAGTCCATTCTTGTTTCAGTGTTGAGCCTCTGCGTACATTATTCATCAGGGAAACAGCTGAAAGGATATTTACTCTGTCAATTTTCTCATAAAAGCTGCCTTGGACACCTTTTGTACAAAAAAGTCACCCAGGGTTACAGCAAGGAAAATGGAGCTATTTCTGAGGCAGGTTTAGTAGTCTGTCACATTCAACTTGAACGCTGTTGTAGTGACGGATGCTGGCCACCCACATCAAAGCAGTGGTCTGCTACAGCGGCATGAATATTCAGTGACGTTATTGGAGTGTGATAGCTTCGACCAAATCACTAACTGTGGGAAAAGGAGTAAAGTCTGATAGAGATTTTCATCTGTTCTGCCATGCCTGCTAGTTCTTAAGGGATTCTGGCCTGCTGTGCAGTGTATCTATGTATCTACTGGGTTGAGATCACAGCTCTGCCACCCACTCCTTTCAACACCACTCACTAGTTTACTTCTTTCCTCATGGTTGGTTTCTCATTGGACATCTCATTGTAAGCAAGAGGAAATGTCTTCCTCTGTGAAATGTGTAATCAAATGTGAGATAAGAAATGCATTAGGTCATGGCAATTCCCTCAATGTGGTGTTTGATATGGAGATGCGTGCGTGTGGTGTGTGTGTGTGTGTGTGTGTGTGTGTGTGTGTGTGTGTGTGTGTGTTTCTTGCCTATATAACTCAATTGCACTGCCAGAGTCACTGAAGATGTTTGATTCCTGCTGGTCTGCCAGCGCTAAAGCTGCAGCACTCATTGCATTAAAGCATCTGCTAAATGGCATATGTTATGATTCCTGTGTGTGTGTGTGTGTGCGTGCATGCATGTTATGTGTTGCCTGTGTGGATCTTTGCATAAATGCCTTCTTCGTGCTCAGTTAAGTCCGTGCCACCTGTGATTAATAAGAAATATCCCAGATCCAGCAGGTTAATGTTTAATCAATCAACTCTGAGAGAAGCCTCGAAATGGCCTAGTTTACTTTTAAACTCTGCATCATGTTAAATGCATCAAGGTTTTACGCAGACAAACTCATTATTTTTGCTTTCAGCTAACGTTTATCAATCCTTGGTGAGAATATTGGACACTAAACCTATGCTTGTTCTCTTCTTTTTTTTTTTTTTTNTTTTTTTTTTTTTTGTAGCATTGAACAACATAAACATTATATTGTTCTTTTTTCTCATGTTCAGAACAAGATTAAAATATGTAAAACTTCAATTGCTTAACTGAGGCTTTGTTTCATTCTCTGCATCCTACATGCAATATATATTGCTGCTGCCACTATGTGTTTCATCTTCACTGTGAACTGCTACTGTGTGACTTGGCTGAAGCACCCACGGTATGAAATCAACACCCCACTCAGCAATAATGCTCTCTGAGGCTTGGCCAGTTTACTAAATAATCGATCCAAATAAAAGCAGCAGATAAAATTGACTGACCCTCATATACTTAATTATTGCAGCTATTTGACCAAATAGCATTTTTCAGGATGCTGTGTGTCACAGGCCATCAATATTCCTTTAATCGCTGTTAGTTATTGCCCTACTTTGTTACTGCTGTGGATGGCCAGTCTCCAGTGGTCAGTTTGGCCCAGGGCAGCAAGGGAATGAGATGCTAAATGGTTGCACAAACAATTTGATTATGCTGTTTAATTCCCGTCATATAGATCTGCCAGCCTGCTGATGCACTCATTTCTGTGAGGCTGTACAGCACAGTGCTGAACTGCCTACCTCTCTCCACTAGCCTAAAACAGCTAGTTTTTTCCTCCACGGCCTCCAGATCAATAGTGACTCCTCACAGGGTATAGATGGGTGTCTTACAGGTTTCACCTCTAGCCATTGACCTTTCAGCTCCTGCATGCTGGAGCATCGTTCAGCATTCATTTTAAGTTAAACTGCTGTAGGAAACTCAGGCATGTTGTATTTGTGGTGGCAGTCTCAGTTCTGACCTAGCTGAAGTAAAGCATTGCAGTACAGGGAGAGTTGAGGGTTAACTCTCCTCACCGAAAACAGACCTCAGCCGAGTGAAAAATGAGAAATGAGCACGGTAAGCTCTCAGGCCCAGTTGCGCAGTTCCCAAAATTAACATTTCAATTCAAAACCAATAATAACGCATTGTGTCTGGCATGAATGAGTGCTGCTGCAAAGGGAAGGCGATACCTCCTGTTCCTGTGTCAATGAAACAGCTCCTTCATCTTCTGCTAAAGGGCCCACACAGCCTGAGGTCAGCCAGTCAGCCTTGGTTACACTGCACAGGCATGCCTGGGTGGATGACTCCAGCTTCCTGGTGCCTTTACAAAAGCCAGGAACTCCACACACATACACAGAAACAGTCATGTCATGCTCTGCATGACGTTGATGGCTCTTAAAGTTCTGCCAATGATTACTTAGCACACTGAAAGAAAAGAAATGAAAAGTGAACTTTCTGTTCTTTGAAAAGATTTGCAGCAACTAATTGCAATATCATATGACCATTTCAACCTCAGCAGTATATTATGATTTGAAACTTCATAGGTTAAATAATCTTGAGATATGCATTCCCCTTGCTTTTTCTTTTTGTTTCTTTGTGGTGCTGCATTCAGCTGTGACACCTTATCTCTGTGATATTTGATATTCAGTACTTGATGTAACATGTTGTGTTTTGAGTGTTGTGTTCCATTTTTTAATATGTTCAGTGACAGATCTGAGGAAGTTAAAAAGGGGCTACAAATGGGGTTTGGGCATCTTGGCTCTTGAAAATAAGATTTGGAGCCATGCTCTGTCCTTGCCAAGAAGGTGTCAGAGCTGGCCTCTGCAACATGCTCCCCTCCATCAGAGACCACATCACCCATTTTGGAGCTGAGGAAAAGGGACATGGGGCACTTTTAAAAGAGCACTGTGGCTGTTTCTACAAAATGCAAATGTGCAAAATATGTAAAGACTGCAGATACTTCCTCCGTCATGCCTATCAGAGAGTCAGAAGGTGGTGGAAACCCCTGTTCCACTGGTCAAAAGGGGGGGTCTGGATTTAAAANAAAAATTGGAACTCCTTGAGTCCACCACTCTGCCAGACACACCCCCTTTATGATGCAGTGATTGGCCAGGATCTCAAGATCTGTTTTCTTTCCGTCACTCCATGGGGAATTGAAAGTTAACAGTTAAACTCAGATCCTTACATGGACTGCAGTGTTTATTGGATAATGTGGGTGGTAATCTATAATGGATATTCACTTTTTGGCAATGAGGGTGTTTTTCACTAAACACACTGCTTAGGGTCCCATCAATACACTCACAAATTTAAATGCTACACAAATAAAGTACTACACAGTGCGATCACTGTTGCTAGCCTACACACACTAGCATTGTCGAAAAAACGTTGAGAGCTGAGTTGCCAAGCTCATATGCACCTTTCTAATAGATGTCTATGACATTTCAAGGACTCTAAAATGAGTTCATATTTCTTGGCTAGAGATCTCCAGAGAGTTAGGGGTCAGCAATCCAAACCTCTGTAAAGCCATATGGAGAAATATTTGCAATAAGTTCTCAAAATCCAAGAAAGAAATAAAGGGTAAGAGTGTCAAGTTGGCTCTGGTAACAAGCGGCTTGTGACTATCGTGACTGTTTTCTAGGATGTGTTCAATAGCCTGTTCTTTCTGTTTTCTTGTGCCTCTGTTGAAGTCAATGCTCAATTCCACACGGAGCAGCCGCGGTTGAGAGAGACAGAGACAGAGAGAGAGAGAGAGAGAGAGAGAGAGAGAGGTTGTGTATAGCTAAATGCATTTTCTTGTCTCTCTGTTCTTTCTCTTGGCTGACTGCAAGTACATCCGATTTGTACTTGCAGAAGTCAGGTGTAAGACCATTTAAGAAATTTGGAAATTGTATCTAGAGAGGTTTTAGGTGTGGTAGAGGCAAACCTGCACAGAAACCTTCCATGGATACACATCCATGATACAATACCGCTAATATTATAATGCATTTTTCTAAAACACCTACAAGACAGTGTTTTTTTGGCTGGGAGTGATGATATCACTGCTGGAAGCAAAGAAGCCTGCTCCTCTAATAAGACACTGTTGGGATTGCTGCCCGTTTAGGTTGTCAATGAGTCTGTCTTGATCTGAGGATTAGGCCAGTCGTTCCAATTACAGCCTGGTGCCTTGAGGTTTGTCAAGCATTGACACAGACGCTTGTCAATGGCCCTGGTGCATATTTCAGGACCCCGCTGAGTGACAGGCGCCAGCACGCCAAGAGACGATGACACACTGCATGTGTGTTATATGTGAGATGTGCTGTGAGTCTACTCCACAACTTTTATTTCTCATCCACAACTTTCAGCTGTAGGTAATTCTATCCTATTGTGTACAGACTATAAATTACATGGTACAGCAGTATATGTGTGTGAGTATGAGTGTGTAGTCAAAAAGCATAGTGTCTCAGTTCCATGACAAAGATATTGACTCCTGATGACAGTCTATCTCAAACAGATGGATGAGCAGAGATGTTTTAGCATAAGGCAGGTGATGTATCACTTAGTAATAAGCTGAGTAATGAGGCAGTCTTTCATGTATGTTGTCTGTCCGTGCCAAAGAATACTGATAATAAAATGCAGTTGTTGATTGGGGAATGGTGCAGATCATGGGGAAATAACATAGGAGAAGCCTCGGAGGTTAAGCTCTCATTGCATGAATCCCTGTCAGTATCATTGTCAACCAAACGGAGACATTTATTTTACATTTTTACTTGCTTGCTTTCCCTTGATGGTGACTAGTCTTGTCCAAAACAGAAAGAAAAAAAAAAATTTGAAATTCAACCCTCTGACACACAGCTGTGAATCATCAATTTATGATTTTCAAAGCATCCATATTTGGCTTCCTCAACATTTTCCCCTTATATTTGCAGCACAGACAAAAATCAGACTGTCATGTGCATGTAAAAGTTCTGAGTGATTTAACACAGCAAGGTGTTCAGTCAAGAAAATTTGAGTTACGCTACTAAATCCATATCCAAATATGTCTGTATATAAATTTAGTATGTATGCAGTGTCTATATACTTATTTAGAGATCTTTGTAGGCTCTGATGTTCGTCAGGACATTCCCAACCATCATCCCATTACTCAACGAAACAATTCAGCAATCAAGCAAAGCACCTCAACACATGGAACATAAAACTCTATTCAAAAGGAAAGTTTGACAATGTGAACCAGGAAGTGAAATTTTTTAAATCTCCAGATCTTGGGAGTTTCGTAAATATGCTGGATGGGAGCAGGCATGGTTCAACAAGATGCCCACAAGTTTTGGTGGTTTAGAGACGACAGCCACAAAAACAGAGTTGCTGTCATCCTGAGCCCAAAAATAGCAGCATGTCACAAAGGCCCCATGGCCACTTGTGACTGTGTTATCCTCCTATCGGATGCAAAGCTTGGTAAAAACAAAGATGGAGACACTGTGCTCTGTAGAGCCAGGGCAAACGGCCTAAGAGAGATGGAGAGATGAACTCTTTCTTGATTGGTGCACAGAAAACTGACTGATCATCAGCAATGCCTTTCAGAATCACCCTCAGTGTCTCAGGATGTGGAAGATGCCAGCAGGCCTTTCTTGAAATCAGATTGATTTTGTAACCATCCCGCAGTGTTTCAGAGACGCCATGACAAATGCTAGAGCCTTCCCCAGTATAACTTATATAAGCTACCATGTCCCAAACAAAGTGCTAATTGAGGCTCAAGAAGTGCTAAAAAAAAAAATAAATAAATAAGTATGATTTTGAAGTCTGCAAGCAGCCAGAGAGCCATGCTACATAATAATGCATGAGACAAGCCTCCTGGAGGAGCTGCTCACAAGTTGGAAAAAAACTCATGCACTTGCAACTGGGAAAGATGTTCCAAAGAATGGACAACCAAAACATCAGACTTGTTTTAGAAAAGAAGGAAAGAGAAATCCAGAAAATACAGAAATGTAGGACATAATGGAAAGAAAATCAAACAGACGTTTCTGGAAGTCTATGAGGAGTTTCTGAAAATGAAATGCTCTTTACAATGTCAGTACCAAAGAATCTAACAACTTGACTGGATATCAAAAGGCAATGGTAAGAGTACATCTAAGAAATATGACCATGCTGAGAAAGGAGAAAAACCACTCCAATGTAATGATCCTCTGTCTGGGCCTGAGATAACCAAAATAAAATTTTGGATAGCATTCATGAAAAATGAAATGGCCTTGTGGGTGGACCACAGAGCTGTAGATGTTCTGAAAGCTCATTTCAAAAATATTCATAAATGCAGATTTAATTAATTTCTGATGCTAAGACTAAGACTCATACCGTAGTTAGCCTTCCATCTGCAGAGTACACATACATAATATACATCATACACACCATAATATTATGGTGTGTATCTACAGCTCAGACATCAGTCATGGGAGCTGCCCTGCACTTACCCAGAGTGCAGAACTTGACATGGTTTGGCTGGACTCAGCCAGCTCTCATCTGGTCATCTCTGCTAACACACACACACACACACACACACACACACACACACACACACACACACACAAACACACACACACGAAAGCTAGTCGCCTGGGAGGCCAGCAGTGACTTTACACCCACAGTGGTGGATCATGTGACTCAGATTGCTGTGTCCCACGTTTGACACTTAATATTCACCAGCTGGTGTTATTTACATGCCATTAAATGAAAAATGGGTTTTCTGAACTTAGAACTGCCCTTACTGACTCACAACACGTCTATCCAAACTGAAAAGAAATTATTTTAAAAATCTGCTTTCTGTATGTTCAAGTAAAACATCCAAATTGTAGCTTATTATCCAGCTAGAAATAGCATGCAAGATATTTGCTTTAATTTCAAAGCTGTTGTTCCCCCATTTTTGTGCAGTGTAATGTTATATGGCAGCGATGTTAGCAGGTTGTAATTAAATATGAATGGAGTGTTGTTGGTTGCCCAGCCAGTTTGTTTGGTTGTGTGCTGGCCCGGGAAGGAAAGCTCATCAAATCAGTTGCGTTGGTGTCAGTCTACACTCCTCTAACACTCCATGACAGGGAATCTCGGTGGTCCTGTGTAAAAGGGGCTGGGAATCACCTGTATTTAGAGTTAATAGAATTGAAATAACCTGCAAGCTCTCACTTTAATGAACACTGGATTGAAAAAAGGTCCCCTCTTCCACTGTGGCCCCGTATTGCATGAAAAACATTTTCAAATTGCATGCTGGCACAGATAATTCACTTATTCTGTGTAATTGGATGCTGAGCAGGGTGTAATATGTAGGGTGTCATTAAATGGAAATGTTGAGATGTAAAGGAGGACTGTATGATAAAGCAAGTCTTTTCTATAGAGCTGCTCAGCTTCTGAGATCCTACAGAGTCTTTCTTTATTTGAGGCAACTCAAGCATGAATTCTGTGAGGGAAAGATTGGGACAGTTATATTCAGTTCTGTTTGTTGCCCAGCTGAATGAAATGACCTTTAAGATAAAGCAAATCTCTTGAGCAAGTCAGGTGAAGAAAAGGCCGTGCAAATAGGGCAGATGTGGTGAAAGGAACTTTTTAAAAATGACAGTGAAGGACGGCCGCTAGACCATGGATAGTTAAAAGACTGTTGTTTGGTGGTAACCCTGCTCTGCCACCATCACAATGCCACATAGGAGGAGCCACTCACTGTGGATGCTCCTTATTTTGATTCACATGAAATTGAACACCAGCGAATTAGTTTTTTTCTATTTTATTTTTAGCGTAACTACCATGTAAAAGTCTTCTGATCCTCAAGAAAATGATTTTGGTTAGGGAATGCACAGTGGAATAATACAGGGTAATCTAGAGGCTGGTTAATTAAGTTGCTCCTTCAACCTCCATTCATGGGAAAGGCCTGTAATTAGTCCTCCAAAAGCAAAGGTACTTTCTTTGGATGGGTCAATTTGAATTCCTCCTGACTCAGATGGAGAAAGCCTGGCCTCTGTGGCTTCAGAACAGGCCCATAACCTGCATTCTCCCAGTGATAGCAGCATTGTAAAACGTAACCAAATGTGAAACCCGTCCTAAAGAAGAACCACTAAAAGCCAAAGAATGTGGTAATACCAACAACAAAATGAACCCTTTTGGTTGTAGCCGCCTTTTTGTTTTTGCTTGGTCGTCTCATATTGGCTAGGCTGTACCACAACTCGCCAGCTTTGCCACCTACAGAGAAAACAGACTCTGGGCTGCCTGGGTGCTCTTGGTGAGGAAGTTAATCATATACCTCAGACTAGCGCGACACAAGAAAAGCGATGTTTGTAAACCTGCCCCCACGGCTCTGCCCATAATTGGCTCTACAAGTGACTGCCTCGGCTTCCTGTCAGCATTATATCTGTGTTCACACCAGCCCAGCTGGTAAGACATTTGTTCCTTGGAAACATGGCTGCTGTTTTGATCTTTGGACTGTGAAAGCAAAGTAGCTCTCACAATGGCAGTAATGTGGGGAGGATTTTCCAGGCTGTGGAGGAAGCCAGGCAAAAATGTCCTGCTGCCTCGGCCTCAAGATGAAGAATAACACTTTGGTAATGTTGTGGGTGTTTGCTTTGCTGTTTTTGTATGTGAGTGTGTCTTTTTTTTTTTTTTTTTTTTTTTTTTTTTTTACAGCTGATTTAGGATGTTTAAGCAGTGTTTGTTGAATGAGGAGTGTAATTCATTATATCCCCATTAGCTTTAATTTGAAACCTTTCTTTTAGGATTTTCTCATTATATTTGTCTCTTTTTTTCTCAGTTGACAATTCAAGACATCCATTTTGTAAAAAATAAATAATAATGATTATTATTAATTTTCTATGTAGTCCAAATTGTAATCATGTGATCATGTAAATCAAGGGCCTGAGTTACTCTACCATTTGAAATGCATCATCATTTTCATTCCTGTGCTGCTTTAAAGGATCTGTAATCCAAATCCAAAATTCAAAACACGGGAACCTAATCTGCTATTATGAAAATGATTTGAATGTTTGATCTTGATGATTGAGAAAAATTATCAAGATCAATTATATGATTATGTATAATGTAGGATTAAATTACCAAACAATTTCTTTAATTATGTATATGAATTTAGCTCAGCTCTTTAAAAATACAGATTGGGGCTGAATTTATCCAAATGTGATGTATATCATGCTTCAAACAGACCTTAGTCAGCAAATTTTGAGAGATTAATTAAAACGTAAAAAAAAAAAAAAAAAAAANAAAAAAAAAAAAAAAAAACAGAATAAAGAAGTGAGTGCCACCAGGCATCATGTGGCATCACATGGCAATAAACAGATTGTTATTAGAAAGCTGCAGGGATTTGGAAGTGGAACTTTATTTTGAAGCTGACACATGCAATGAATCTGAGATTAAAATTGGAAATGTTAAAATACTGCTGGTGACACCTCGACGTGTGGAGAGATGTAACTTCCTGTGCAGCTGTCAAGAAACACTTCCCAGCACCTTCCAAACTGCTGTAGCGCTCGTATCTGCACCTCGACTCTGCTAATAAAGCATGAAGGCGGCACGCAGGAATCTGCTCATAATTATTCATTGTAAACCTGAATTGAGAGATTAATGATCATTTTGTTCATAACAGTTTGTTACATAGAGTTTTGACACACAAACATCTCTGATTTCAGTCTTTTGTTTAAATCATGAAATTGTACAGTAGAAAATGCTTACTTGATGGATGATGAATATATCTGCTCTGATTGTTGATTAATACAGGATGTGTGAGCCTTTACATGTTGCACATTATATTTGCTGTTCTTTTGATGGGTGCATGGCTTTCTGACAGATATATTAGCCAGGTACCAGGCAGGACAGCTCAGGTTGCAGCTACATGGCCGCATGTTTGCAGGAGTTCCTCTTTTGTAATGAAGAATTAGTTCTCTTCATATCATTCCGTACATAAATACTGTATGCCCGAATATGACTTTCTCCAGCTGGTTCTCCCATTTATAGACAGGCTAGATTTGTTTGGCATTTTTTAGAAAACCACACTCTGATGAACATCCTGCTTGAGATATTTAATTGTGGCTCTGCCTTTTTCAGCCTTGTTTATTCTAAAGCGTCCATATGTTGATTGTATTTTTCCTTTCTTTGGCTTTGTCATGAGTTTATGAACCTCCTGGATACTACGGAAATTAACCAGTTTTATTAAAAAGTGTGATTTTTTTTAAGTCATTGATATATTTATTTATCTTTAGTAGTTTTATAGTTTTTTAACTTCACTTCCTGATAACCTGCTTACAACATTATGAAACCAATATATGCAGCATTAAAGAAAAACTCAGAAAACTCTTTGCGACCACTTTAATCACTTTAATGGCGTACCTTGGGAAGAGGTAGTCACAATGAAAAATGTGAACAAACAATACTATGTATGCATGAAGAGACAACTCGGTCATAAATTGCAGAGGGGGGAGGCTAAATATTGACTGTGTGACTCAACACTGATGTCTCTTGTGACTGTGGGTTTTTGTCTTTTCCTCTACCAGTGTGTGGTTGCGACTGAATTGTAAACAACACCCACTGTTATTATTTACTGCATTATCCTGCTCACACCGTTTGACCAGCTACTGTGTCTGCCTTAGAAGCAGAGCCTCGAGTCACTCTGACGTGTTATCTAAAAGGCAGTGAAAACAATATATGGCCAACTCATCCATAAGTCATGGCATTTGGCGCAGCACTGGTGCATCCAACAGAAAAGGGCTTTATGAATGGCACAAAGTCTGTGAATGATAACGGTCATTAATATGTCCATTGAGGGTCACCACATTCATGCCACATATCAAATCTCCTTTGAATGAGATCAGTTCCCTCCTGTCAGAGCCCATTAGATCCGTCCCACAGCCCCAGTGGCCAGCTGACAGGGGAGAAACTCTAGCCCCAGTCTAGCACCATTAGCATTAGAAAATGAGCAATCAGCTGGAATGAAGCACAAGAGGAGGGGGGGCTTGACCAAACTTTAGTAATGATACCCGACAGATACT
This sequence comes from Lucifuga dentata, assembly GCA_014773175.1. Taxonomy (NCBI): domain Eukaryota; kingdom Metazoa; phylum Chordata; class Actinopteri; order Ophidiiformes; family Bythitidae; genus Lucifuga; species Lucifuga dentata. Next base: position 48,009 of record VXCM01002336.1, read on the forward strand.
ATGCAAAATGTAACACCCAAAGCAGAGTTTCTCTCTACAAACTACCAAAATGTTAAGAGTACACACATATCTGCACCACACATTGGATTATCATTGTAAACTGAGTTGTGATACCATATAATCCAAATATTTTACCTGAATACAAGTTAAACACATGTCCTGTCATTGGTTTTGTCTCCAGAACTAAACTACTTCCACTCCACTGAAAACCTACCCGCTGCTCATAGAAAATTGTGCTGAACCTCTTTGACTTTGTGAAATAATTGAGTTAAAACACTCGATAAAACATTAATTAGCTTAGCAGTCTGGAGCAGATAACATAGATAAAACCCTATGTAATTCATATTGATTAGAATATGCACATTGAGCGTAACCTCTTAAGACAAGTTTTCCTTATTAAATGGACACAAAGCCGAGGTCATTATTTGTACAAAGAAAGCTCACTTTAGATTTTATCTTTTCACATAAAAAGGTTTGATTGGATTTCTTTCTGAGGAAGCTGCACAATCTATTTTATTCTGGTTTGATTGTATTACCTCTTAATTAGTTTGTATATTGAGTAGAACAGGCCTTATTGATTTGAGGTGCATTCATTTGCATTGCAAAAATCCCCTTTAATCCAATATAATCTCATCCCTACTCAAACACAGCAGACTGCATCTTTGAATCACTCTTTCCTGTTTTTTTGTTTTTGTTTTTGTTTTTGTTTTTTTTTTTCCAGGAGCTGCTTTTGGCTTGTCTCAGGGTTAATATAATCTTTTGTTAGAAATTAGATCTTGCTCTCGGTGTATTCAAAATAATTTCCTAAATTTGGTTGTTTATTTAAAGGAACTTCCAGTCCATTTCCATACAGAATTGCATGTTGCGTAGTAATTTCAATGTCGAGTGTAATAACAAGCTGTAGTATTTTCATGTGGCTGTGTTGTGGGGTTTAATTTCGAGCTGTTTCAGTGAACGATTGGCACTTGTAGGTGTTGTGTGTAAATTTCTTGCTGAACACCCGTGGAGTCAGCAGAGTCGTGTCACACAGAAATCAGCATCGGAGGTGTCAAATCCCTCCCACCCACCCAGCGCACAGCAGCAGGCTTAACATTTCTCTGTAATTAACCTCACCTGAACTTTAATGGCCCACCTCCGGGACCAAGGGCCTCGGCTGTGTAAAATTACTGTCACACATGGAGCCGAGGGGCAGCCCTGCCACAGCGGGTGTGTTTCACTCAGAGAGGGAAATGGACCCCTGTGTAACACTTAATGCCACCAGCACCATGTCAGAGCACTCACAGACATTTTGGGAGGGGAGAACAGGGGGGTTGGTGGTTAAGAAATGCTTAAACACAGTAAACACCCCTAAACAGCTGAGATTATTCTAGGGGAGGCAGGACAAAACCGGCCATGTTTAAAGGATTATCAGAGATCCTTTGTTTTATTTAATTTATTTGTTAACATCTGTAGTGTTAAGTGGTCCTTAGGAGTTTCTTTCTCTTTTTCTTTCTTTCTTTGACCATGTTATCCATCGCAGCTCCTGCCAGTTCTTTAAAAAAATGCATTTTCTGCTGCCAGAAACATAAAATGCATCACTTCACACAGTATGTGAAAACTCAGGATTTTAGAACAGCCAGTAAAAACTTTCAGGGTGCATCAATTATCTGTATCTGTTTGTAAAGATACAATCTGTGGTCCAAATACAAAACCAAGCATTGCCCCACCTTCAAAACTCAAACCATAGTTTCACTTTTAAATTGACTGACAAGTCTTATATACAGACCATTAAAAGACAACAACTCAGAGGTATTTAATTGTTTTTCTGATTTTAAATTTTACTTAAACCATTAATGTTTGCAAAAAAAAAAAAACAGAAAAAAAAAAACAAGCTAATTGTTTTTCTGATTTTACATTTTATTTAAATCATTGATGTTTGCAAAAACAAAAAAAAAAATAGAGATGACCTATATTTTTTAATGGGATCCATTGACAAATGCACAAAATGCTGATTATACTGTATATTATATGCGACTGCAGCTTTGACTTTAAAATAATTTCTATATTTGTGTCTGTATTAAGATGCAAAACCAAAGTATATGAGGCATAAAATTAAAAAAAAACTGGGTGTTGGAATATTTCATTACCTGGTGTTTATCTTAAATTGTTTGCTGTTTGTCAAATGTTTATTCATTAAACTATACTGTAGATACTCTGTGTTTTATCAGATTTTTTAGATTAAATTTTTGAATTAAGTTCCATTAAATGTGGAAATTGTGAGTAGCTTATGGAATAAAATTTAGTTCAGATTATATTATTATTTATTTAGGATGCATTCTGATCTGAATAATGTATCTGTATTCTGTTATATCCCTGAAATAGAGAACCAAAATGGATACCTTATTTTTTATGAATATGTTGAAGATTATCACCCTAAATACAAGATGTGATTTTCCATTTGTATCTATCCAAAATAATAATGAAAGTAAATGTTTTCAAACAATTCTTTTTAAAATTAGAATAGTATAGGAGACCTCTTTGTGGGTGTGACAGGAAAGGAATCACTGATTGATCCTTGTTATATGAGTGGGAGACGTATGAAGTCCACCTTAGAGCTCCATAGCAGGTAAACAACAGAATTATACTGTAATATACTGTATAATATTATTAATAATATCACATGTTAGCAGTTATCATTAGGAATCACTGAGTGTGGTGTTAACAGAGCAGCCTCCTCAGTGGTTTCATAGATTCCATGTCTTGCACGAGGACACTTCATCAGGACAGATCCTATTCCTCTGGATGAAGATCTGTCAGTAACATTGTCATGTTCTCTGAGCCACTTCAGGAGCTCTTACACAACAGCTGCATGCAGCTACTGAGACGTTAGCAACTGTGAACACTGATCCCAGTCCGGTGTGTGTCTGAGTCTGAGCCTGGGCTTTGGTGGAGCAGACGGGTGGGCTGTAGCACAGATTTTTGAGAGATACAGTGAGTCTGAAGTCATCCAGTTACTCTGTGGTACACTGAAGACAGGTTTCCTGTGGAGATGTTCTCACCATGTGTGTGTGTTCATATGCCCAGTGGCTGAAACACACACAGAGGGTTGAGTCACAGCCGCTATCCCAGGATCAAACACTTCCAGTGAGCTCTGGGTTTAAAATCAGGCCTGATTATTTATCAGCCTGGCTGCTCTGTGGTCTTTTGCCATGTCTCTAGAAGAAGGAAAACAGTGATACGGATGGTGAGAAGACCCAAAAACCCTTAATACAAGCATTATTCTTTAAGTTACCTAAAAACATCTGCACTGCTGAATAATTTTTATTTTTGAAACAACACCCTAGAAGTTTCCAGATTTTTTTTTTTTTCTTGTTTCTTTACTCAAAATTTTGATGATTGAGGACTCTTGCAAAGTAAAATGGCATTCATTGGAAAATTCCTAGACAAAATTTGTCTTTAATATATATTTGCGTTCTATTGAAGCAGCCTCACCCCATCTACACAAGTGGATTTTGCATGCTTGTAGCTCTCTATGTTAATTTGCAAAAGATTCATTAATGTGTCCCATTTCCAAGCAGTTTAGTTTATGTTGGGATAATTATGCCTGATTTCTTTCATTAAGATTGATATATTAATTTTGAAGAAACTGACAAAAAAAAAAAACAAACAAAAAAAACGTACAATGTCAAGAAATCGTTCGGAAAAAAAAAAAATCCTGGATCTGCTCCTTGATTCAGATTGGTACCAACATTTGGAGGGTTCTTCCCATGCTTCACCTTTCTATCAGGTTTTGTCATAATCAGTATCTAACTTTTTCATTAACCCTGCTAACAAAAAATAAACATAAACAAGTCTACCGATGTGGATGAAAATATCCTGCAGTTCAACAAGCATGGATTACATGAATATAATTGTAGTGGTGGGGTTGGGTGGTGGGGTGTCACCAATCAAAGTTACAACAGGTAATGATAAGAAAATACTAAATGTATTAATCTGAAATACTGTCGATCTATTCCTACTTGCTTCTGCAGCAGGGCAGCTCTATAAATGCTATGAGTGACATATATTTTACAGTTTAACTTTTGTTGAAGTGTAGAATATAGTTAGTGAATAATTGAAATGAATAATTGTATTAACTTGTACTTGTTATACTCGGGTCACCCTATGTGGCATTTTCATGCACTTATAGCCAGTAGATGAACATAAACTGATTAGCTGGTGGACAGCAGCTCTGTCATACACATCAGCACTATATACAACCTGACAGGCTGACAGCTCTGCTCCCCCCGACCCTTCTGACACACACACACACACACACACACACACACACAGCCCCTCTCACCCACTGACTGCTGCAATATCCCTGAGCCGCTATCTGTCTGCCACTTGTATGAAGGATAAAGAGACAGGATGTGAGGCAGAGGGCTCAGGCCTGTGACTGAATGCCCCATCAATGGGCTTATTTTCATTACAGCCAAACAAATGTGTCACCCCAATCATCACACGGCTGATTTTATCCTTCTGTTACTGTAGCTACACAAGCATTTCCTTTTGTGAGCAGCCGCTACTGATAATCCCTCTCTGACAAAGAGGCCATGCGCCACCAGAGGACCATGACCAAAAATGTAAAAGTAGTCGTTTCCACTTCCATACTTTCACAGTGATATCATACATAATGACAGAGTGTGTGTAAGCACTTTTGGCTGTTAGGTGTTTCCTGCAGGCCCACATGCTGCAATAACAGGCATTTGGTGGTAAAAACAAGCCTGTTTATGCAGATTGTATACAGTGCCGGCTCTACTAAGTGACATAAACAGCTGATTCGGACCTTGTGACACTCAGGAAGCCCCCTAAGGGTTTGGTTTAGTTATCTGAAAACAGATTTAAAAGATAAAGATTAAAGATTGAGATGTAGTTGAAAACCCTCTAATAATTATTTACTTGAAAGCCTTCAGTTTGTCATTGGAATTGATGCGAAGGGAAAACTTTGCTCATGACTTGAGTAAGATAATAATAATAAGTTGTGACCAGTTGGGGATGGGGGGGGGGGNGGGGGGGGGGGGTACAAAATTAAACAAAATGCATTGTGTAAAATATTTCCTGTAAACTCTCATTTTTAATTGTACATGAAACTGTTTTGTGTTTTATATTTATTTCATAGATTATTAATTGGTTGAACAGAAGTTTTAATTTAGAGCAGCACCGCTCTGGGTGGCATGGGGCCCCACGACTCTCAGCCTCCTAAACCTGAGAAAGTCCTCTATTCCACCCTTCACTTGCAGACTGACTCCAGCTTTACTAGGCTGGACTATCGTAAATGGGACTGCATATCTGTTTTCTCAGACAATGCCTTGGTCCTGCCAGACTCCGTATGGGCCACAGGGTAACCTTACAGGTGAAAACACTGGTGTAAAAAACACAAGCAGCAGACCTGATTGGCACAAAGGCCATTAGAGATTAAAAAAAAAAAAAANTTAAAAAAAAAAAAAAGTGATGCCATACATTTCTATTAGTACAGTAACTGTCATATGAGAGCTTATCTTAGAGCTGGCATAGATTAAGCAACAGGGGTGGAAAGTAAGTTAAGAAATAATGTAATTGTGCCTCCACAAATATGGTGACCTGGGTAAATAAAACCAAAATGGGCTGTGAATGGGCTTTATTGTTTACCCTTTTTGTCTTTCATTCAAAATAATAACAAAAATATAACCTTTAATTAAAGTAAAATAATTGAAAAGAAAAATAAATTCTTATCACAGAAGAAAATATTTTTTTCCTCATTTAGCCTGGTGGCATCTGATTGTAGTTTTGGAGACTTTTTGATGCCTATCAGATTCTCCAACTGTGATGCTTGGAGATGCTTTGGCCATTTGAACTATACTCCTCACTGTGTGTGGGGTCAATATGTCCTCTTCCAGGCCAATTGAAAAAAGAAATATTTGTTTCATATAAGAATTTCCTTTTTCTTTTAATTATTTTACTTTAATTAAAGGTTACAGTTTTGTTAATATTTTGAATGAAAGATCAAGACAAAATACATTTTTGCATAGCCCGTTTTGCTTTTAGATAATTGAGTGTCGATCTGAATCCAGAGGTGGAACCATGAATTTCTGATTTGTTAACATTGCAAAACAGGGAAATTTTTGATATTTTTGTCAATTTCATCAAATGCTCATTTGATGAAATTGACATTTTTCATTGACATCAATCTCAATGAAAAAAATGGGTATAGTTATCCCAAGATAGACTATCAATAGTTGCCATTTGATCCTGGTATGTGTAAATTTTAAAAACTGTTTCTCATGACAAACAAACAATTAAGTTTAACTATTTTTTAATCAGTTCTTTCTTTTTAGACTAGTATATCTTGTATATTGTGTGTGTAGGCTTCTTCGGTCTTGGAAGAGGTATGCACTCTAATTCAGTGCTGTTTTGCTTTTTTTTTATTTGTAATTTTTAATTTTGATTTTTTTTATGGCTGCTTGTTGTTACTTGCATGCTGTGTACTTGACTGACTTTCTGTGGGGTTGGGTCAAGCATCATCGATCCAAGGTGGTTTAGTCAAGGTCAACAAATTGACCCTCAGCGCCCCCTGTAGCTGAGAAATTCAGTGTCATGACCCTGATGGCTTCTGTCACAGCAGGTGCTTCTCCTCAGAGGTGTAACTGAGCCACAGCATCAGGATGGTACAGAAAGATATGATACTGTTGTGCGTCAATCATTAGTCACAGGTGTATTTGTGTTACTGACAGTTTCATATGCGCTTAATTCAACGGTGCATAATGCATGTTGTGGCTGGACAGCAGTGACAAGAGATACATACAGATCAGATTAAATGTGAGATAATCTGGCTCTCACTGGGAGGATATGATGAAACCCAGATGAAATGTTTGAGATCATCCATCACGTCCATGCGTGACGTGTGGCACAGGTCTGCCGTGCTCTCCTTTTGAAGAGGGTATCAAGTGAACACTTAGTTGTAACTGTGAGGAATGTGGCATGGTGGTGTCCAGCAGACTGCAGTATCAGGAGGAATGTGGATGAGTAAAATCTGGCCTCTCCCATAGTGGGAAAAGTGTTCTCTCTAAGGAACAGGTTCGGTCTCTCCAGGCCTGTAAACACACCTGAGTCAGGCCTGAATTAATCACTTTAGCTCTCTGGTATCAGAATAAAAGTATTTACGACTTGGAATATTGGCAGAATAAAATAAACAAATTATATATAGCGCTCAGAACATATGCTGAGGGTATTTTCAGAACTGTAGTCTGTTTGCTACAGACTAGAATGGTTACAGTTTTACAATGGTGCATTTGGTTGGTTTGGTTCAGTTTCACACAAGAAAAAAAGGCAATGGACCAAAATATGTAGCAGCAAACGTCACGTGAGAACACTCGCTCTGCTCATTGGTCAGAAGTGTCTGGGGGCGGGAGTAAGAAAATCAAAACAGGAAGAAGTTTACTATGCAAGGACAGGTAAAAAAAAAATTGGGATGTTTTCCTGGTCACAGTCATCATTTGGTTCATATACCACGAAAACTATGAAAACTATGACGGCAGAAGCTGGATGCAACTTAAAGACGACATTTAGAAAACCGCTTGTTGCTGTATATTGCTTCATATAAGGCGAAGAAGACGTGCTGCTGCAGAACAGGAGAATGGAGCGCATACTGAGCACATACAACCACATGCTAACCTTCAACATGTTCATCAGAAGACGTGTTAAGTAAGTTTGATATCTTACAACCATTTCACAGCATCTGTTTAATTTGCTATGGCTCGTCAAAGGTGTAGTTTAACTGCGGTAAAGTTTGTTTTACGCTCGACGGGGTTACAGGTTTTAAATAGGGCTATACCTGCCAAGCGCTAACGTAAAACAGACTTTGCCGCCTTTGTATCAAAGCGTTGGCGGCATTCAACCCTCTCCGGTACTAAATCAATAAGTATATTGATAAATGATAGATTCCCTTGTAGTTGGTTCGGGACAAGTGCGACTTATGTTCTCACATAGCAACCACAAAGCCAACCGCTCTGCAGTTCGATTGGAAACTGAATACTTTAAATTTAGCATACAATAATGAAATATTTCTGTTGTGAAGTAAAAACAAACAAACAAACAAACAAACAAAAAAACAGGTATCTTAGCCTTGTTTTGAGTTGCATGTCACAAAGCCATTATCTTAAGACATTATCTTAAGAGTTTTAGAAAGGACAAGAAGTCTGAGAATGTACTCTAGTGTAAAAAAAAAAAAAAAAAAAAAAAAGCATGTAGAGTGGAGATACAAGGCACATTACAGCGATAAACTTTATATCTCCATTTTTAGGATAAAATCCACGTCTTTACAATTTTATTTTCTTATATTCTTATTTATTTATTTATTTATTTTGTAATTCATATTCAAACTCTCCAGAATTGGAAATAAAAGGATTTTCATGTCGTCGGGTAAAAACCTCATATCTCCATTTGCAGGGATTTTCATTGATGTGTAAGGTACGCAATTTCGAAGCAGGATTTACTTGTAAGGGAGTATTTTAAACTGTGGAATTATTGCTTTTACCCAAGGATTTCAGTACTTTCACAGCTGAATTCAGCAGAAAAAGCTGCAGCATGAGAATCAACAAGAATGTTGTTTTATTGGCAGAGAAATTGAAACACTTGAAATAAATACTGTAGTTTGCTAAATCACCATTCAAAGAAATTGTTGCAGCACTATCTTAAATTAATATTTTCTTAATTTAAGACATTTATCATTAATCACTTTATCAGTTTTAAGAATTTTATCATATATCAACTCCCATGTATTTTTGGAATGCTAAAGTCTTACAAACTGCAAAACCACAATGAAAGTCCTTAAAAGACCCTTTTTAAGTCACAGACTCCAGATTCACCCCTCTGACCTTTTTTTATTTCTTTATTTTTATGTTTTGTTTTGGGTTTTTTTTTTATTATTTTGTATATCACACTCTTGCTGCTTGTTACTTGTTTCACCTCAAGATCAATATGAGCTCATAAATTCCTGATCTCAGTGTGGTCAGTAGCATTTATTAAAACATAGAAATGCAACAACATGGACTATAGTCAGTGGACGTGCGGCTGTCTTTGTCTGTCATGTGGCCAAACATGACCAATCACAGGTCAGCATACACCCTTTTTTAATTTGACACAATTTATAATGAGACTAAATGATTTTGCACATATATAATTTCTATAAGCATACTAGAGTATCTATAATATTAGTTTTACTTTACTGGTTTTAAAATGCAAATCTCCCCTCTTCTCTCTTCGCTCTTTAGCTTCCTGTCATTAGTTGTCGCTTGAGGGACACGGTGATTTATCGACAAGGTAAACAGCTTATGAATGAGGCCTAAGCTTTAGCTATACAGTTTAAAACATTTGAGTAACCACAGGAGGTTTATGTACACACACTTTCTCCAGGCTACCGTTGGGGAAGAATGAGGTTGCCAGCCTCATCTCATGTCGAGGGAAATTCCTCAATGTCTTAATTGTAAGCCCCTAAGATTAATTCTACTTGTACAATTGCTTGTGTAAATGTTTCAGGGTGACGCGGAGACATTTTTAAACAAGTTTCAAGCAGCGTGAAGAGCAGAGGGGATTGTTTACATCAGTACCTGTGGTCTCGTATCTAAAGCCGAGCTGCTGAGCGTCCCCAGGCAAGCTCGGTTCGTTAGGGAAAAAAGGAAGTTGGAAAAAGGACAAAATTGGCCACATTAGAAGAAAAAAGGTCATACGTTTATGGCGATTTTACAGCTTTTTTTGTAATATTTCCTGTTATGAACCGCATAGTGGGTGATTATTCAGAATTTTTAAAGTGGAGTAAATAAATATCAGCTTTTTCTGGCTTTTCAGTTGCCTACAACAAGAATTTAAAAAGGTGAAGTTGCTATTCCATAATCACCCACAAACTTTGAACTTAAATTCCTAAAACTGTCTCACATGGCTTTCCAGTTACTGATGTATTATCCACATTCTGAAAAAAATGGTACAAAGGTGAATTATCTTTATTTTTTTCTCTCCATGGGTCAGTGTGCATAAAGTGGAGCAAATCCTTAGAGCAGCCATGTGTGTTTAAGAGCCTGAGGTAATGCAGGGCTGCTATTGGCTAATGATTGACCAGTTAGTACTCTTTCCATGTCTGCTTTTGGGGAATTGAAACACTCAGAAATTTGCACTAAAGACAAAGCAGAAGTTGTAATAATAAAATACATAAGGGAAACATGTTGAGGTTGAGCGCAAATAATAACTTTGGATGTTGAATATGCTTGACTAGATAAAAGACTAAGAGTTAAAACAGAGATACTATCAGGCTTATAGGAGACATCGTTTTATGGTTTATGATGTTTTCTCCTGGTGTCTACCATTGTGTAAATGGGGTGTTATTTTTGCACCAATCCCCGCTGACACAGTATCTATCCGCTTATGCAGGCGCCACCGAATTCTTGCACATATTTAAACCCGGCTATTGTAAAAATGGCCCTCTTCCTGTTGTTGTTTTGTGGAGACTTGATTTTATTCAAGCCTCAGGAAGTGGAATAATTTCAATGCAGATGTTTTTCACTGTAAACAGCCGTAGCAATCCGGGGGAGTCAGAGGATGAAAGTGAGGAGTACTTTCCAGAAGTGGAGAGTGTACTGAAATATTCAGCTCAAGTAGCAGCGGTGTTGCTTTATTTTTATTCTACTTAAAATGAAGCAAGCGTGTTTGTCTGGAGATTGGATGAAGGAAAAAGATAAGAACACAAAAACTTTATAGATCAAAGCTAAATCCTAAGAATGTTATAAATTCTTCATTGGGGAATTTCCAATATGGTGCTATTAGGACAATGTTTGGCAATAGTTCCTTCAAAGGACTATACAGGTAGTTTTGCATGTTTTAGCCCTATAAATACACCAACAAACATGTACATTTCTGCCAACCATTTTCCAAAATAAACAGCCATACTTTTGTTGTTTCCCTAATCTTTCAAAATCAAATGTTCAAGTGATACACCAACCTTAAAATTCAATGTTTCACCTCCTCGCACACATGTCCAAATGTAGAGGACATCGTCATTTGAATTTCTCTGGTAAAAGCAGTTTTCTCTTGGGACTATATTTCCTGTCGGAGACATACATTTTCTTATGTGTAAGTCCGTATTGAATCGGAAGGTAAGAACAAAAATCTGATATTTACCACTCCAGTATTATTTTTTTGGAAAATGTAACTTATTTGAAAGTAGTATTTACTGGGCTCAAACATGCAAAACATCCAGAATCTTCCTTTAATCTTGCACCAGAAATGCTAAAGTAACTCAAGCCTCTGAAAATATAAAACCTACTTAAAAACATCACACAAGAAGTAAACTAAGTAAAGAAGCAAAGGTTTAATCTTCAATTACTTTATCATTTAAATCTGAAGTCCGTAATTGAAATAATTGAAATGATGTTTGCACTAAAGCAAAGATGGCAGAGTTGCCTGGACTGTTGTGTTGAAACCTTGCTGCTGATTTTATTTTAATGAGCCACTGCAACACTAGAAAGACGCTCCAGCTAAGGAAGTGTGAATCTTCTGAGGTGGTGCTGTTGATTTTGATGCTTAAAATATAACGTAATGTGAAATTCATTACTTACAGAGCATCTACGGTGTCTTAAATGCACCGTGGGTACGAGCTAGAAAGCTGATCAATGTGGTAAATGAGTTGGTCATTGCTCTTTTTGTTTTTTTAATGATAGATTAATATTTTAACTTTGTTTTAGGTACCAGATTTAACTCCAGCACAATAGCAGAAGCTGAGGTGTACAGAATGAATGCTGGGCTTATAAAGTGTCCAACATTCATTCTGTCTCTGATGAATAGAAAAGTCCTGTAGTCTTGTTGAAGATTAATCTGAGATCCAAGGCCATTTTTATGTGTTGAGGTGTTATGGTTAAACCTAAACACTAACCAATACGTTCTGGCTTAGTGCAAACAGAGCAGTAGCCTCATTTGATTAATGAGCTGGCATGATGTAACAGGAGTGTGTGTGTGTGTGTGTGTGTGTGTGTGNGGGGGGGGTGAATAGGTTAGTGCACCTAGTCCTTTAAAAACTTTTTCATTCATTTGGAAAAATGCTGGGTTAGGGTACAAATAGTGAAAGAATCCGTTTCAAACCAAATACTTACTATGCTACTCATAGCATAATTTTGAAGTACTTGTTCTTGAGTACTTCCACTTCATGCTACTTATTACTGCTACTCCACCATATTTCAGAAATATTGTACTTTTCCAATTTTGTTTGATCACTGCATTCGTGTAATTTGCAGATTAAGACTTCAATTTCAACATGAGGCATTGCACTTATGCTGTAGTAGAAATCTTATATCTCAGCCTTGTTTTAGCTCAGGTAAAATTTTTTTTCTACATATTACCCCAAGATTTTACAACGAGAAACGTGAAGTCTTTGAGCTGGCCGGAAAACATGGAAAACCTTGTATCTCAACATTTGGAGATTTTTATGATTTCATTCTAAATTGTCACTCCAAATTGTTCAAAATTGGACATAGATATTTGTTCACAAAAAACCTTGTATCACCAGTTTCTGGGATTTTCAGCATCATTACATTAACATGTTACTGTAACCTTCTGACTGAAACTTCTTTACGTTGTAAGTGAGAATTTGAACGTAGGGCTTTAACTCATAACAGATTAGTTTTCTATTTGTGCTATTTTGTTAAAGCTGAATGATTGAGTTTTTAATCTTTGCCTTTTCAGTACATCTTTGGACAGAAATAAAGTTTATAGCTCAAGTCCAATTGCATAACACTGACACAAATGCCGTTTGTTTTAATGTGTCTGCAAACATACGTGAATAGTTGAGGGGGACACGATCGTCTCTGAAGATGCATGTGTTCGCCCATCGTCTAATGCTGCTCTCTCACATATTGCTTTTCTTTACTCCTTGTCAGTGGTCATCAAAAGGTCAGGGAGGTGACGTGAAGTTGTAAAATGGCCTGAGCGGTGGTGACCTATGGCTGCCTGAGCATTCCTAATGCAATAGCCAAGCCTGCGGGCCCGGCCTGCCAATACCGGCCTGATTATAACGAATCAGGTCCCTCTTAACACAATAATGTGATCAATTTCTCATTCCACTGAATAAATAACATGGCAGATAGGGAGCTCTGTGTGACCCACCGTTAACCCCTTGCCTCATTATTCATATCAGTGCCTGAAAAGAGAGAGGGAAGGAGGCAAGGAGAGAAAGGAAGAAACAGGTCAATTTGAGCTAATTATTGGTTAGACGTTGCTGCTCTGCTAAATGTTACTGATTGGATGAATGTCCTGGGACTTTTTTTTTTATGACATCTGCAGTGAATAAGGCCGGTGAAACTCTGGACACGCTTTTCTGTCCTGTGGGGATTTGAAAGGGGTGACAGATGCTTTACTGTTCCTCAGCTCGTGTCAGCTGTAGCCCACACATGCATGCAGAGCCGCCCGGCCAGGTGCTGCAGCGTAACACAATAGGCCGGTTTCTCTCCCCTGAGGGTGCCTGTTCTGTTCCACTAGTTAACACGAGGACAGTTAGTCAGATACCTGGTTCACCAGGTTCGCACAGAAGTAACGACAACAGCTCTGTTAACGGGACTCCTCTGAGTCATGAGAGAGCTTCTCGGATGCGTCAGAGCATCATAAATCTGAATGCTCCTACATTTACTTCAGGTAGGCAGTCACCCTTCAATCTTTGTTCCGGCTGCAGTAATGGAGCCGGTCCGAGCAGACAGGATTTCTCTGCATTGTAACTAGAGGCCTGAGCATCTGTGCCAGAGCCCACTGTGGGAGATACGACACTCTGGGGCAAAGCTTTGAGCTTTACACGATACCCAGTCGAGCTCAACGGGGAGGATGTGACATGGTCATCGCTCCTCATTTATTTACCTGTGGGTTTTTTTTTTTCTTTTTTTGTCACAGTCCTACTCAGACTGTGTGCGCGCTTCACCTGACACCCAATATCTAGACATATTGCTTTCATCTCCACGAGTATTGGTTGGTGCTTATCTCACTCTCATCATCTAACTTTAATCAAGTAAATGGATGCATTTAAATGGTGCTAATTTCACTTTGGTAATTGCTTGTGTTTAATTAGGTTTGATCAAAAGAACATTTTAAGTAATTTGAAGTTACTGGTACAAAGTTTCCCAAACTCGGCACACATCTATAACAACCTTGACATGAAAAATAACCTGAGAGACCAGTGTGTTGCATCTTGCAGCACATAGTGAGGTAGTTTGAGGTAACTGATGCGTACAGGTTTGATCTCAGCAAGACTCGACTGCCAATCTGTTCATTCAAAGAAGTTACGTCAAATATTTCTGTAGATTTTGGTTCTGAATTTTAGCTCGTAACTAGGGTGCGCATGCTTTTCTCCTCTTGTATTTTACTGTATCTCACAGTACAAAGTCATACCAGATGTCTGGATCCTGCTACTCTACTGTATATCCAGTAGATCCCTCTTGTCTATCTGCTCTCACAGAGACTTGATGGCATTAGCATCTGGACACATGGCTGAATTTCTCTGTCTGGTCCTGGCCGCTCGTTTCTCTCTCCTTCCCTCTGTTGTTCAGTCGCGGCATAATTCTGGGGCATGTAAAAGGCCCGAATGACATTGCTGAGGCCGCATACTATTTTATTTAAGCCATTACAGTTCCTGGGAGTGTATGTGGGGGTTCACTTCCACATGAGAGGACTTCCTCCTCACCAGGCAGTGTTTAAAGAGGAGCAACAGGTGGCTGCTGGCAGAGGCAACCTGAGGCTAAGTGGATGTCAGAGTGGGATTGAGGCTGAATCACGGCTATTTATTTGACCCTCCTCACATCTGCACTTTTCCCCTCCGAGAAGGAAGAGACGGGAGGGGAGACAAGCAAAGGGGGATTTTGTTCTGCTCCTCTCCACACATTTGGGGTGGGGTGGGAGGTTGGGGGAATTGTACATGTTATTAATTATAGACCCATGTTCACATGGCCGCTCCTGCGATGTGTTTAGTTACTTAAGTAAGATCATGTGCACACAACATGAAGGGGAACAGTGGGATGGAGGTGTTTTTCCACTTGAAGCCGAGAAGTAAGTGAACACATCCTGTTCACACAAGACTGCTCGATGAATCTGAATCAGGTGTCACGAATGGGAAAGTTTCTTTCCGAAATAAGAGCTCTTCTATTTTGGGGGGAAAAAATTACTGAGGAAAACATTAAAGGACCATACCATCCATTTTGCATGTTTGAGCCTAGTACTGTATATTCAATTTTTACACACGTAAGGTTACCGACAATCATTTTCCAAAGGATAAAACTGTATTTCAGCTTTCCTGAAATTCAGCAAAATCTTTTAATCTTTCAAAATCAAATATTCAAGCGATACACCCACCTTAAAAATTAATCAATTTCTCCTGCTTAATAGTTACGCTGCATTATGAAGTCACAGTTGTTAAAATGTTTCCATAAACACAGGTCTTCTTTTGGGACTATATTCCCCGGTGGAGACATACATTCCCTCAGAGCTTTTTGTTGTGCTTAAATGCTAAAATTACAGTACATATCTTCTAAAAAACAACCTGAATAACATGTGTTGTTCATGATAATGGATTACCTATCCCAGGAATGTTTCAAGTATCGACAAATTGATTTTAATAGCGTACCAGAATGAACTGAAACCAATGGCAGTCTGGAAAAAATTTTAAGTCACCGTTCCATAGTATGCTTTGGGAAATGATTGTCAATAACGTTACATGTATGAAAATTGTATATATTAAGCTCAAACATGCAAAATGGTTGGTATGGTCCTTGAAATGCTGAATTTCAGATAGTTTTACCAAATGGATTTGTAATGTTGTAGACATAAAGTCGATTATTTCTCTGGGAAGGAAGAAAAGTTTTGGGGCAGAAGCACAAATCTTCATACGGAACTGACAGGTGGAAGGTAACCAAGTAAATGTACTGAAGTATTATCTTTAAGTACAGTTTTGCAGCACCTCACTCATATTCTGTCCTTGTAATCCATTATATTTCATAGAGAAATATTGTACTTTTATTACTTTGTCTTATGGCTGTAGCTACTCGTTACTTTGCAAATTCAGATTTTACATTCAACATAAGATGAGAAAATGTAGCTGTTGTCAGGTAAAAATCGAGAATTCTAATGAAATCCTTGTTGTAGCCTGCTGAAGTGATGACTTCCAGACATTATTAAAAGTTTTAGAGATTTTACTCAACCTGCATGTAACCATTTAACTGATCAAAAAGCAGAAAACTCACCAAAACTAAAGTAACGACATTTTCACACAGTAACAAAAACACCTTGTCTCTAATTTTGAGTTTTCATAACACCCTGAATACTTTCAATACTTGAGTACATTTGAGTACAACACCCTGAATACTTTCAATACTTGAGTACATTTTACTAATACTAATACTTGTTTACATTTTGAAGGTGTTTTACTTGTAAAGGAGTATTTTTTCCATTTTGCTACTTTTATGTAACTGAAGGATTGGAGTACGTCTTATGTCTCGGTGACATCGTCTCTCTTAGAAGTTTTCAGATTTGCTGAGTCTCTTTGAACATACATTCACAGAGCAGTTTGCATGTTCAAAGGCTTTCTAAGCAGCAGCCATGCAGGGTTGTGTGTGTGTGTGTGGGGGCACTAAGGAGAGAACAGTGGCCAGGTCTGGGAAGGATCCATGCATGTCTTTCCTGTTGGCCTCAGTGTTTCCATGCTGTTATCAAGCAGGCTGATAATGTGGAGCTCCAGGCTCTTTTCTCAGGACCCACAACACACTGCCACACATTCTGATGGCGTGACACAGACCTCCACCACAGAGCCCCCTCTGTCTGCCGCCGTGCACACTGCCAGGCCAGGCCTGCAGCTGGTACGCATATTGGAGAAGGATTTTGCCAGTACGCTTAGTATTACTGATACCTGATGATATGTGTGTGTGTGTGTGTGTGTGTGTGTGTGAGTGAGTAAGTATGTGAGATTTCTAGAGTTTCTGAAAATGTTACGAAAGGCTTTTAATCTGTAGATCAGGAAGTGTTTTGAATAAAGTGGGAAAAATATGCAAATATGCAGTCATATATTTAGATATTCAAAAAAATAGTGATTCCTATTTTCTGTTGTATTTTCGCATAAAATTTACTTTTTTCTCATGCTATAAAATTGCTTTTATTATAACAATTACTTCATCATATTAACATATTAAATAATTAAAGTGAAAATCTGTATTCTTGAAATTAAATGTGTGCATCTTTGTTTATCATGTAAAATACTTTTAATTTTTATCAGTTTTGTAATTTTATTTATTTATTTGTTCTTTGGTACTAATGTAAAAAAAAAAACAAAAAGGATCAAATGAAGATAATTTGGTTTTACCTTTCGCAACACCCTATAATATGAGGAAGAATATAAATTATAAGCGTTGATTTTTCCAGTATAATCAGTTCCCCATCTATCTTGTTTTGTCACCATCACACCTGTAAACATGGAAATAACTACACTTTGTAGTTTATGTAGTTCAAAGTTCAGTTTGACAAGTGAAAAGTTTAACATAATGTAAATCATGTAACTTTAATGAAAGCAATGATGATTGAGACATTTTCCTGTTTACCAAAAAACTGCAAGTAATCAGATTCCGCAAATAAAATAAACTGACTGAATCAGATGACTTACTGGAAAACATGCTCTGCAAAAAGTATAAGTTGTAAATATATTACAAGGGCTTTATTCTAATTAAAATCTAATGTAGGGCTTGAAAAAGAGGCTGCTGAGCTAAGAACAAATTTTGTAACTCAGTTCAGGTTTAAAAAATCAAGTTATAGCTGTTTTTAGCTATGATTCACTGTCTGCTTTCACGTGTCTGTTGGTTGTTTGTTTGGTATGTTTATTTGTTGGCAGGATTTCTCAAAAGTTTTGAACTGATTTTGATGAAACTTGTAGGAGGCATGAGGCATGGCCAGGGAAGAACCCATAAATTTTGGTGTGGATCTGGTGGCAAGATATGGTGTTTTACCGTATTCTTTACAATTTCTTCAAAAGTAATACACCAATCTCAATGAAAAAAAATCAGAAATATAGATGCAATAATATCAATAGGTGCAATTTTGTCTGGATACATTTTTAAAACTACTGTAGCGAGACCAGTTTTGTCTTGGCTTGTTTGGCTTTGGTGGATTTGTGTGGTCTGAGTGCTCTTCTAGTCTAAGACNTGTCTTGGCTTGTTTGGCTTTGGTGGATTTGTGTGGTCTGAGTGCTCTTCTAGTCTAAGACACACACACACACACACACCCACACACACACAAAAATCAGTGTTAGTACTGAAATAAAATTTTTAATCAACCCAAAATGTTGTTATCTTAAAGTGCCTTAAATGTTACACATCAGGACCTGATTTGTTTTCTGGCATTTTGATGACAATAAACATGTCACACAATAATTGGTTATAGGTTATAAGTTTTATTCTGTGACTGCTTAATAGCTGCATGACATATTAAGACTGTTAATGAATCATTCTTCACTGCTACGCTCTGCTGCCTTCCTCAGTGTGTGTGACTAAGTGGGAGGTACATAGCTCCCAGACTGACGCTCAGTAAAGTTTATTAAACACATCAGCTTCTTTGCAGCAGACCATTACTGAAATGCTATATTCTAGCAATGAGAAATCAACAAATAGTTCTGGGAAATAACACACGAGGGGACTTTGGTCTTTTAAAGCAGAGAGCATTATGCAAACTCTGCAGGAGGAATTTATTAAATCTCTTACAACAACTGAGGGGCTCTATATTTAACTTTGCGAGAGTGCTCCGGACAAGTATTGGCTGTGGTTTCATATTGGCTCAAAGAGCAGTCTGGTGGCTGCGAGGCAAACTTCTGGAGTCCCCACTTCCTAAAATGAAACAGCTGCACAGTGTGACAGTGAGAGGAGAGGGATGTGGAGGGGGGGGAGGAGGAGTTTTCATGAATGAAGTCAGAGGGAAGGGGAGCGGGGGGCGGGGAGCTCGCTTCGGGCTAAACACTGTGAAGGTGTGTGATTAAAAGGGTTTGGGGTGTGTGGAGTATGGGTGTGGACTCAGACATGGGTCATATAAGTTCAGTTTGATTCACAGAATAAGAGATGGTGTTGTTGTTTACATTGTCTGAGGGTACGCAGCAACCCACTGTGTAATTTGTAGTGTACTTTGCACAGATCTGCCCCGAGGGAGCTGTGAGAGGCTGTCCGACACGGGCTGTTCCTCGCTGCCACAGCCTGCATGTCCCAGTGCTGCAAAGAGACCAGAGCACCACTCTGACCACGCAAAGGGATATTAAAGTCCAACGCTGAAATAAAACCCCACAGTCTGACTTTAGGTGAACCTCCAAAGCTATCCAGCAGCCGTCTCCCACTCTCTGCCAAAACGATAACTGTATAATTAATAACCAGAGAGAGAGAGAGAGAGAGAGAGAGAGAGAGAGAGAGAGACAGCCATCCATCCATCCACTTTGCAGAGGCAAACCAGAGCCATGTGTATAAAGATACAAAACACACACACACATTGTTTAGATGGGTGAGACAAAAAAAATGCACTATAAAATTTTTTCTGCTGAATCTGTGGAAAATTGTGGAAAGAAGCAGCACGCTCTGTGCGTCTACCTGTCCAATCAGAGCTGGGAAGCTGGGCGGCGATGGCATCCAGCTGGTGCTGGAACATGACTCACAAACCAACACAGTCTGCCGTGGCAGCCTGGTGCTCGTTTTATTATATATCCAGATCTATTCTCAGGCAAAGAGTTCTGGATTTATTGTTATTTTTATTGTAGAAAAATGAAAAGATCAATAAAAAACTATAAGGCCTGCTTCTCTGTTTCATCAATCTTAGAATAGATCGACAGATGATTCTTGCTTAAACATTACACAGGAGAAACAAATCAGTATATTTTAACACAACCCATCAGTATAGAAAGACTCTGACAGTTGAAAATAGGCAACTTCTCTCTGATGGAACTAAAATTCAGCTTTAGCTTTAAAATGCAGGTTTTCAGCAATGGTTACATCTGTGTAACATATGCCAACACCATCCTACGGTGCCGTGAGTGCATAGCTTAGATTTTTAGGACGGGTGGTCTCACTGGTATTTAAACCCATTATTTTTATTAACTTTGCTTTTTCTTTTTTCTTTGCACCCTGCTTGATCCTTTATTTCCTCTTTGGTGAGTTTTGTTGCCTTTTAATTTCTGTATTATAAGCATTTTTGCTTTTTTTTTTTTTTTTTTTTTTTTTTTTTTACAGCCCACCATCATTTTTTCTCCTTGCTGTGTTTCATTATTTTAATATGTTAACATAATAACTAAACCTCAACTAGACACATGCAAACTTTCTCCCCTCCCTCCCCAGCCATGTTTTACTCTGTGGAGAGATGTTTGTGTTGGTGTGTGTGGTGATCTATCTCACACCCCTCCTTGAGCTTTCCTGATCAATATGGTGAGCCAGTGGTCATCATCACTCATTGGGAACTGACACACAAGTGCATGTGTGTGTATGCACTCACACTCGCCCGCTCGCTCACATGCTGGCCTTTTAAACCTCTGTATCTCCTAGAGTAAGCAATAGGACATAAGCCATATAGCACATAATCCATCTGGCTTTGATTAATGGATTTAACATCCATTTTCAGAGCCGTACAATGTCCCTGTATGAATTTTATCAGTGTACAGTGACAAATAGCTGTTCTGTTCTCTGCTAAGAGCCCTCATTGTTCCTCTGAGTAAGACTCGTGCAGATGTCACCGCCTCGGCCAGGCTGCCCAGAGTCACTTGTTTAGAAAATATAAATGCAACGGCCTGTAGTCTGACATCATTGTCTCAACAATATAGATGCTTATTTTGTCAGCAAATAATGGGTAGAAATGTATGACTTGATACTATTTTGCCAGAGTAGAAAATACAGTTTTATTTTTGCTGTGCATCCATCTGTCCAAAGCCAAGCCTTATAAAATAAAATGTCAACAAATTCTTAAAGTAAAAAAAAAAGCAACAGCTAAAAATCCTGTACTAGAAGAAAAAAATCTGTAATGATTTTTATAACATCAGTTTAAAAATTAAAAAAGAATGGCAACTGCAAAAAATCCTGTACTGTATTAGAAAAAAAAATCTTATGATTTTTATAGCATTAGTTTAAAAAAAAATGTACTGAACTTAAAACAGTTTTTTAAAGTAATTTAAGCCTGTTTAGCATACCGTCACCATTATTTCATCATATAATGAAATAAAATAAAATAAAATAAAATGTCAAAAGTACTTTGTCGCATTTTAATTCAACTCTTGTTCAAAGTTAATATCTAAAAACATTACCACAACTTTCCCCTTAAATCTTAAGGGACGTAACTTCACACTCCCTTTGTAAAGAGAGTGTTAAGAACTCATTAAATTGATTATAATCAAGTAATCATCACTGATCACCATTTTTATTAATTTTAGCAAAACCTTGTTTTATTCTGTAGTGTTTCAAGATATTTGCACTTATTTTTAGAAAATTTCTGAAACAAGTTATTTTTGTATCAGAAATAGGTCAAAGGAATTTTTGTTGCTTTCACTTCTTTAAAACTTTTAGGACAAAAAACAATTTAAAAAAAAAAACAGCAATTATTGTTTAAGATATTTTTTATATTGGTCCGACACCTTCATCTTGTTTTCTCATAAAAGATGTTTGAGATGTTAACTTGTTTCTCATCAGCTCTATCTTAAAAAGTAAACTGAATACCTACTAACACACATCAGGATTGGTGCTCTTGAAATGAGTCTAATAAACCTATGAGTAGACTCCTTGATAATTTTCATTTATTTAAAAAACAAAATGGCAATTTAAAATAACATCTTGAGACCTTCTTGCATTCCAATTTTTGTAGTGTACACATTATTTAATTAATTTTCATTTAAGCGAAAAAAGCTGACTTTTTTTTTTTTTTTTTTTTTTTTTAAATCGCTCCAGCTACAAGATTCAGAGTAATTTAATCTGTGCATGTAGCTGGTATCCTCTCAGTATCAACACTAATTTGGGAAAGTGGTGAGGTTAAGTATGGCGCTGCCTTTACCGTCACCATACCCAGTGCCTGTTGATGTAATATCAGTAGGCTATGAAGCACTGATCAGGATGGCATGGCAGGATGGCGGATCGCCGTGTCCTGGCACTGAATAATGCAGCTTTTTCCTCCTCTATCCACTGGGTCTGTCATTGAAGACACCCTCTCATCTCTCACTGACACATGGAAATGCTCTCAAAGTAAGAGTTTACATCATTCCGAGAGACTCGGCGATGAGGTTTTTACAATGGTAAACGGCCTGGCCTAAGTAGCGTGCGTCTCCCTCTGAGTACGTCTCCTGACTGTCCTCCTAATGACTCAGAAAATATGCACACCGCTCCATTTATGGGCAGTAAAAACAGTCATCCAGCCACATGCTAACAGACTGTGAAGAGCGCCATAAAAACTGTCTCCGTCATATTCACTTACAGCGCAGTGCAGACTGGCAGCTCAACTACATGTCATAACATCTAGGAGGACTGTCACCGATCTCCTCGGTACCTCTCTGCTCCTCTCGGGCAGCCAAACATGAAATAAAACAGCAGGCGTGCTCTCCCCTGCTGCAGAGGATGACATGAACTAGCATCCCTGCACATAGGAAGTGACATAAACAAGCAGGCCCCAGAGAGGAGGGCCATCAGTGTCGATGATGAGCGACTCTCTGGATGCTCCTTGACATGTGTGGCTGCAGCAGTGAGGAGGTGAAGGGAGAAGAGTGAGGTGGCGGTGGGGGGCATGGGGTAGAGCTGCGAGCATGACTGCATTATCCGGCTGATTTAGTTATGACAGCTGGTGCCCAAGAGGAATGCAGCAGTGGGGGATAGGATCGCCCAGGCTGCAGACAAATGATGATGAAGAGATCACTTTAAAGAACAATCTCCATAATATTTCATGCTCGCTCGGCAGCTCCCAGGCAGCCCGGGCTGCAAGGCTAACTGCTCTATCAATTGATTTGATTCACTGCCGGAGCTACTCCTCGCACATAGTATTTCAAATAAATGACACAGCAGATAGGAATGATATCTGCATCAATATTAACCCTGAAAAGAAATAATGGACGCCGGCTGCAATTTGCGCATGGAAGGGAGAAGGCAGGTGATGGAAGAGTTATAACTCAGGCTTTTCCTGTCTCCCCCAAGGCACAAGAGGATACAATTTGACCTACACCCACCCCACCCAACACAAATATACAAGCTACATCTTTCCTCCTCCCTAGGCAACCATTTGTTTTTGTATTTATAAAGCACATTATGGCATACTAGGCTAAACTAAACCATCTCTCAGGCTTGTGGAACACAAAAGCAGTTTATCAGATAAATCACCCCTGACCAGTTAGCTATTAGAGCAGCCAGGAAGTAGAGGCCGGGCACGTATGGTGCTTATAATGACAGCATAGTTGCCTTTTATTAATGCACAGACATGATGCATGCTCCTGTGCTGCAGTGGTTTAACATGGCTCAGCACTCTTTAACCTGATCCCACTTACTAACCTGGTGTATTATGAATTCAGATCAGGTACACGAACAGATATAGAGATCATTGCTGATTTAAAAAAAAAAAAAAAAAAAAAAAAAAAGAACCAGTGCTGCTTTCCATACAGGGTCTGTGGTGTTCAGACAGAGGGAGAAAGTACATTGAAATGACATTATCAATGCATGTTATTATTATATGCAGTATGTTCTATTGTAGTATGAAGTGTTACGATTAGCAGCAGTGGAAGAAGTACTCAGGTTGTTTAGTAAAAGTAGCAATGCTACAACTGAAAATACTCCATTTTAAGTGGAAACAAATATACTTAAGTACAAATATACAATTATTAGTAGTAAAATATACTCTAGTATTAAATGTTAAAGAATAGTGAAGAATAATTGCTGTCGAAAAGTTTCTCAAATTTTGCAGATTTTGGATTGAAGTTCTGAAAATTTGGGAATGAAATAAGTTTGACACACAGGGTTGTTCGCTCAAACTGATACAAGGTTTTTCTCTTTTGGGTGGAAAATATTGTATCTCCAGTTGAAGGATTGTATTTCTTCATCAAGCTAAAACTTGCATACAAGGTTTTTACCTGACAATGGCAACAAACACACTATAAGCTTGTATCATGAAAAGTAACTCCATTGTAGAAACTACAGCTGTCAGAAAAATGTAGTGGAGTAAGTACAAAATAGTGACGAAGCACAAAGTACCACAAATTGGAAATACTCAAGTACAAATACAAGTACCTCAAAATTATACTTAAACAATTCTTTAAATACAAAACTTTCCACCTCAGACATAAAGTTTAACATGTTCCTCAGAGTGGACCAACTTATTTTTTTCTTTCAATTTAGCTTTTAGATGATTTTTTTAATTAAATAAATTTGGAGACAGATAACATGCATTAAGGAAAAACTTACACCTTAAAATGTCTATTATTCATGTCTGGTGCCACTAGACGTGTTTAAGTGGCAACAATTGCGTAAAAGTGATGCCAGAACATTCATTAGCCTGGATGATGTTCAGTGAGCAGCTAGTGATCACCTCTGTCCCTGATATCTGACCCCTGCCCTAGTAAGAAGAGATCTTAACCACACACACAGACACACACACAGTGGGAGGTTTGTGGTTTGCCAATAAGGTGGTGATTAATCACAGCACTGATCAGAGGTGGTAGGGTGTCCATCAGTGAATGTCATAATAATAGTAACCCTGCTCAGGTCAAAGCACTGTGTAGGATGTAAGGTGTGCGTGCGTGCAAGGTGAGATATATATTTGTGTGTATTTGGAGGATTGTAGGGTGGGGGGTNAAGGGGGCGAGCCTTAACTGAGACCCCCACCGGTGAGCAGTCTGCTAATGAGTCCACTAGAGACCCACCCAATACCTTTGATTGTGATGCTATGGAAGAGAGGGGAGCAGTGCAATCCTTAGCTGGATTAAGTATCTCTTAAGGAGATCTACTTTCAGCAACAATGTTATCAACCATTGAGTGTGTATTAATTAGGCCTGTAGCAGAGGTGAAGTGGACAAATTTTCAGAATTCCCTTCTGTCTCCTGCAGACACACATGCGAGTAAAAATGTTTCCAACAGCCTTTTGCAGAAATGTACTCCCACACAGACTGCTGTGTAATGGTATCATTTGTTTTGGAGGAAAAGCATACATGTTTACCGTGAAGCCTACACCTCGACCCGCATGCTCCAGCATGTTGTTGCACCCTTTAATTTGACACCTCCATTAGATTCCCATCTACATGTTACATCCACACATCTGTATATATGTTTTGGTACTGTGCATCATGTATACATCATGCTGTTCTCATTAGCAGGGCTTTTGATATGAAGTGATGCATTATCTACACACGAGGCAACAGCTGATTGAATGTGGGCCGGTAATACTGTTTAGCCCCACTTAGAGCAGCCTGGCTTTGATGTAAGTACATATTTCCTGGTTAAGGGGTTGTTATAATGTCAAACATTCATTGACTCATCATATGGAGCGCTGACATTGCTGCGGTTCACTTGTTTTTTTTTATCTCTTACATGTGTTGCCTGGACGTGAAATCCACTATTTTCCTCTTCCCTGCAAGTCATCAAGGAAACCTCCGTTACTGGCCTGCAGGTATATTGCTTACCTTTTTATCCCGTTTGGCTAAAGCCCTTTGTATGCTAACATAAGGTATTGCACAATGCACTGATATTCAATCCAGTTACACCCCCCANCCCCCTCGGCCCCCAACTCCATCATAACCCGGATGTTTAGGAAGCATGTCCAACTGGTATGTTTTGACTTGGTTTAAGTGGTGTTTAATGACAATGAACTGGCTGTTCTGTTCCGGAGCTGTGTTAAGAGTTTCTAATCAAACGTTCTGCTCCATCAATAATGCAGCGCCTTGGCTCCCATGGAGGGCTTAATTGTGGGTGTAGGGCTGATAGGGAGAGCCTTGGCTAGGGGTGTCTCGTTGCACTCTTTAATTAGAGACCCCCGTCATGTCAAGAGAAGGAGCTCTGGGTGTTTACTAGGCAGCAACATGCCCAGTACTATTTTGGCAAGAGCCCTACTGTAACCCTGCCATCAACTACAGCTCACGATCGGGAGAAGGGGGTGTCAAGGAATGAAGTAGGTGTACAAATTCAAATTCCCTCATATTTGGTATGGTTATTGAATTTTACTTGTATATATATATTTTATTTATTTTAATTACTGTATCAAATACAGCAGCCTGTATTTATGTGTGCTTGCCAAAGGAAGCACACATATTATTATGCTGTTTTGCAAACTTCCCCAAAGTTTGGCATAACTTGTCCCACACGATTGTGCCCAGCCCTGTGTATCATACATGAAAATGTGCGGCCTGATACAGAGAAGAGTGTTATATCTTTCTTATTGATCCGACCGACAGTTTTCGTAAAAATGTGAAAAACTGGCTAATTTTTTTCCACAGAGAATGAATGGCGAGCTATTTCAAGTATTTTTAGCTCAGAAACTACAAAAGCTGCAGCAACAAAACATAGCAGATAGATTCATAGGTCACCCTCTACATGCAAAAATAAAATTACTCATGTTGACCTGATGGTGGCGCTGTAATAACCACTTTTGCATTTTGGCTTATAACTTTTGAACCGCGTGTCCTATATTCAAAATTCTGTTTTTCTTGGATTCCTTGGATTGAGACGCATCCATCAATATAGGCCACATCTATGTTGACCTGGCAAGATTTTCCACCATTTTTGATTATTTCCAAACCAGTTTTTTCATACCTACTCCTACATTGGCAAAACTTGGCATGTGTAATCTCTGGACCAACCCAAACAAAAGTTACATTTGATGTTGTTTGATATCTCTTATCGTTTTGCTACAATTGGCTGCCAAAGTTGAGTGGGTGTGGCTCATTCAACAAAACCTGCTATATCTCATAATTAAATTAGTCTATTGTCACCAAACTTGGTGGACATGTGCAGTAGACGTGTGCAAAAAATGAGCCATCAGTCGACCTGATTGGGGCACTATAACCGCAGTTGATTTTTGAAAAAAACAACATGATTTTTCCCTTTGAATGTGTATGGGGAGCTCAGACATGCCGATAAAACAGACCTACCATACAGTACATATACACACACACACACACGCAAAGCAGTGGACAAAGTCCCGCAGGAGGCAAGCACACATTACATTTCCTTTAGGAAATGTACAGTTCTAGTTGTATAAATAATAACTGCCTCAAAGGCAGAAAAAATGTACCACTCCAGTAGTATTTTGGAAAATGAATGGCACTAATGTAACATATATGAGGGTTGGTCTCAAACATGCAAAACCACCAGTATGGTCCTTTAAAGGTACATATTAGTTGAGCTAACCCTGGAGTTTGAATGTTAAGGCTAATTCTAACTTTAAACAAGATTTGGTATGTAGTGGAGTAAAATAGAATATTTTACTCTTAAATGTACTGGTGTAAAATAAAATAAAATCATGTATGCAGCAAAAGAGCCAGTAGCTCAAAACTGTATTTGACTACAAGACATGAGTAAATGTACAGTATGTTACTTTCACCTCCTCTGGTTGCTTTAGTACTTAATTTGCACAGTATTAAACAGTGAGCCATTTCTCAGATGTCTCCCTCAGAAGCTTTAAGGCCAGATGTGTGTGTTGTTCTTCCTGTCTGTCATGGTTATTAGAGCAATTATCGATAACAGGCAAACATTCCACTTCTGGAGTCTCAGCTTCATGTTTTTATAAAATCAATATGGCCCCTGGCCCTTATCTTACATCCAAAAGAAAAATGACAGAACAAATTTGGAGGATGATGGATGATTGCGCCTTTATGTGGCTCATGTAATGGGGCTGATGATAAGGAGTTGAGTGGACTTCCAATTAGGAAGCCACGCTTAGTGATATGGATATAGTTTGAAGTGTGACCTGGCTTCATTGAATTGGCAATCTTACACCTCTTTAATGAGTGACAGAAAAATTGGGAGCAAAATGAGGTCAACATGATGACCTGGTGGTTACAAAGACTGTTCTCCAATGTTCAATACCCGCAGTAGCAAATGAGTCCATCACCTTTAATATAAGCAGGACTTTGAATCTGTACCTGCTCCTAGCAGACCTGGTTTTCTAAACCCTCTGGTGAAATACAAAATGTACTTGCATTTTTCAGTTTTAAACATGAAGCAGCAAATTCATAATTAAACCATGTGCAATAGAGCAACCCAAAGCCTCTCACATTTGACCTAGTGGCTGCAATCACTGTATCCATCTTAATGTTTGCAAGCTGTAAAATGGTGAACATGCAGAGCTAGAGAAGAAGATATCATTCAGTGTCTGATCATTCTATCAGGTCATGACATGGTTTGTGTTTATGGGGTGCAGGAGGTGGAGGGAGACCCCAGCCAAACATCAGGTGTCACACTCAGCACCAATGAATGGACAATGGCTATCCATCAATCTTCCATGCCAGCTTGTCTCACAGCCTGAAACCAACTACAATGTCCATCTCAAAGCAATTTGATCCCTTCAGCTGACTCATTCATCAGCCGGGCCTCATTTGCAACTCAGACCTTTTTCCTGAAGAGAGGAGAGTTGGATTCAAATGAAAGGATGGGTGCAAAAAAATATTGGACTTGAGGGAAGCAATGAACGGTTGTCAAAAATATTGCTTGGAGCAAAGAGAGTAAGTGAGCATTGGTCTTTATCTCAGTACCATGGTGCCTCATTTAGTTGGTTGATGGATTGTTTATCTGTCACCCTGAAAAGACCTGTATTTGAATAGCTGGAGGGAAGTTTGGAGGGATTTTATGTGGTGTGGTTGTAGCCCCTTTTGTACAACAGTGTACATCCCCTTCAGCCAAGTGACCTCGTCGGGTCATCAGGACTTAAGTAAGAGTGAAAGTCGCTTTAAATGGAGCGAGGCTCCCAGGGACCCAGCCTTGGCTGAGCAGCTGCTGCCAGCCGGCGACTATTACTTTTCCAGGGGCTGACTTTGATGTTTTAGCAATCCATACATATTGATTCAGACTGATAATAAACAATTTGATTAGCCTCTTTCTATAGGCTGTCATTTCAATCACTTTCAGAGCTCCGATGGAGTGGAAGTGAGGAGCTGTGGAGGGAGGGATGAGGGAAGGGTAAAAGATGGAGAGACAGCAAAAGAAGCCAAAGCTAAAAGAGAGAGGGTGGAGGGCTAGAGCCCCCCTCCTCAGACAGAAAAAGAAATCCAGCTCTGATTAGGCCTCTGCCTTTGGTGAATTGGACAAGACAGCTGAGCTGCCAGGTTATTAACTCCCTCAGAAAATTCTCAGCCCTCTCCCAGGCCAGTCTGAATACTGCGATCTGGATCGATAAGCAATCTCCGGTGTGTACCAAATGCCTGCTGGATTCATTTGTCTCCCAGCACCCTCTCCTTCCGCTGGACAATACGCCTGCACAACCGAGCTCTCACTCTTTCCTGAGTGTTCTCACTCTCTTTCCTCTCCCTCTTCTTCTTCTTCTTCTTCACCCTCACCCTCTCTCCTTCCTCACCTCTTCTCACATTCGCTCACTGGAGTCTCTGTCACTTTTTAAATAATGACCCTGGGGCTGAAGGAACAACCGCCTGCCTCTATTTCATCACGTTGAGTCCCTCTCCTGCGGGCCCGGGCGACGAAGCTGTCTGGGGATGAGAGAGATAGAGGGAGAAAGAGAGAGAGACAGAAAGAGAGCGAGAGAGGTGGGGGGTTTGCCCATGGCAATGGGGAGGGGGGGCTGCAGTAGCCATCATGACTGACAGAAGCACAGATGTCACTACTGGAGCTCAATCTAAGCATATAAATGACCAGCCCATAGCAACTTTCCACTAAACATGAAAACATAGAGACAAAACATTCAAAGTAGCTGTTGGTATGATTGTCATAGAGAATAAACAACTTTACTCATGATGTGATGCCATTCTTTAAAACCTATAGTTCCTGCATATTTTTCTGTGTTAAGATGCTTTTGTACTGCCAGTGTGGGAGTGTTTCCATCCCATGTCACATCCATTATGAGAGAATATGTACTGTAGTTCCTCTGGGGAAACACAGCACTGTTTTGAGAGCTATGATCTCATCAATATACTTCCATGAGCTTTTGCCAATAATGTCCATTTCCATTACATATTTAAATTTATCTGAAGAAACCATCTTTTGCTGATCTCTTACACTGGAAGCTCGCTGTCTTTGTCAAGGAGAAGCAAAGATGGATTTACATAGTGATTGTGTTTGCTGATTTGGCAGGGCTTCAGCTGATAACTTTTAGTGATTCGCTGCCGCATTGATCTCCCAGATGGACTTATTGATGAGGTGGACAGCTGAAGGTGGGGGTAGAGTTGAGTGGAGGTGGGGGTGGGGGTGTTGGTGAGGTGATATGAGGAGAAAACAGTAGATAGCCATTCAAGCGAGGTGGACAGTGGATGAGTTTGATCTTACCTGTTTTTACTTGTTGGAGGAACTTTTCCCCTGAAGGAGTGCTGTGCTGTTTCTCATAGCTCATTTCTGTAGTTTGTCTTTTCTATTGTCTTTCTATTGTCTCTCTATGGCTGCAGAGTTGTGACCCCACAGGGAATTGTCTGTCAGCATACAATAAAGGCGAAGCTTTGCAACCAAGGACTCCATTTCTCAGGGCTAATTGTCAGAGACAATGTGTCACTGAAAGCACAGTCTGTGAAGGATAAACCTGGCGGATGTTTGGATTTTGTTATCACTGTAATCTCTCATCGAGCAAAATCAGGATACAGTTGCAGAGATTGTTATAACCAGAAACAAATCCTGAGGGGAATGCAGTTATTATAAGGAGCCCTAAATATTTGAGAGGACTTTAATGTAGCAAACAGAAAAACACCCAGCAGACAGAGTGCTGTTCCTCGGCAGGGATATGAGACAGACCAAACAGGAAGTCTGTGAAAAATGTATGTTGGAGTTTTTAATCAGTCAAAGATGGCTTGCTCATCAGGAGTTGATTGCACTGGAACAGTACGAATTCATAATATTTTTTTCCTTTGAAAGCTCACAGGCTTTGTGATCTTCAAAGAAAACTTATGCAATACTGTAATTCTTCTGATAACATAATACAGCACATGGATCTTTTGATTATTGTAATTGCAGTCCTGCATAACTAGACCATATCTGCTGTGATGAGTCTGATTCACAAGTAGAATACCGTAAACTGCTGCTGTCAGTGAATGCATCTCAGCTTTAAACCTCACCAAATCCTCCTAATTGTCACGGCATACCTGTATCAACCATTTTAACCTCCTTTGTAACTCTATCCTAGCAAGCACTTTTTCATTAGCCGTCTCTGTCTCTTTTTTCCTCTTTTCAAGGTCACTTGTAATGTGGAATCTATAAAATTCTCAATGAAGAAAGTTATTTGAATTCTTAGTTTTTAATGGCTGAGCTTAAAAATTCCCATTTTAGACCTGCAGTTTTAAAATGATCGTACAATGTGTATGTCAGCAGATGAAATTATGGAGGGTAATGGCTCCCACGCCATCTCTCTCTCTTTCTCTCTCTCTCTCTCTCTCTCTCTCTCTCTCTCTCTCTCTCTCTCTCTCTCCCTCCCTCTCTCTGACTCTTGTACTCTTGTATATCAAGTTTAGCAGATGCTCACATCAACAGTGACTTACAAAATATTTCCCCATACAGAATTGCTGGTATAGTCCTTAATACTTTTTTTTTTTTTTTTTTTTTTTTAAACATATAGCAAAACCATTGCAGAAGTCAATCTTGATATAACGGCCAAAACATCAGCACTCAAATTGTAACATCTGGGCAACTTTTCTGTTATCAATCTTTCTGGCAGAAAACACTCTCTCTCTCTCTCTCTCTCTCTCTCTCTCTCTCTCTCTCTCTCTCTCTTTTAATATGTCAGTGTCATATGCAACTTTTTTAATATGTCAGTGTCATATGCAAATTACTGCACAAATGACTGTTTTTCCAGTTCCAACCCATAACCAGCATGTTCAGCAAGTTTGTCTTTATTTGTGCTCATTAACTACGTCTCACTTTTTAAACAGTTTAATCCAAACAACTCCTCTTTGTCTCTTTGGGAAAGAAAGACATACTGAACAACAGGTGTTTCAAAAAGATAATTTAAAATCATTTATCTATTTATCTGTTTCAGTCACAGCTCTGTTTATGTATCACTGTCAGTATCAGTATAAAACTATTAACATTTATAAGCAGGAATGATTGTTTCCACTGATTAGTCCTTTAAAGTAATGACAGAAATTTTGTTTCCAGGTGATTTGGTTTCTGCTCTCTCTCTCTCTCTCTCTCTCTCTCTCTCTCTCTCTCTCTCT
>VXCM01002336.1:80434-111534 GCA_014773175.1 Lucifuga dentata
ATCTCCCCTCCCCCCCTCTCTCTTGACAGTGACGGTAATGTTTGAGTAGGTGAGCTGCCCTTGGGGCTCTGTACATCCACCTTAATATAAATCAGCACGTCATCATAGACTCATATCACACACACAGATTGCACGTCCCCTCCATAACACGCAGATTCCTTCTCGTTTGATACATCTTAGATGCCAGTGGCCAGAGCATTAAACCTGTCCAGTCTCTCTCTCTGTGTCGCTTTGTTTTCTCCCTCCTAGACCTGTAGGTGCTGTTGGATGGTGAAGTTAAACAGATGTGACTGCATTAGATTTAGCCTGGACCGCAGCACACCTCTGCTGCCCTGCATGCATTCTATAATTATTCGCCACAACTTGTATCAGGAAGTCGGCTCATGTCAAAAGTGCAAGTCAGTGCTGGGGTCACTGTCGGGAAAAAGAGACTGATAGTGACAAGGACCAAAGCAGCTGAAGAGGAATATAATGGGATTCCGATAGTGTCGCAGTCTGACTGCACCAAGAGCCTGTTGGGTGACATTTCAGGGACTGAATGTTGAATGTATTGTTATCTGTAGTCTGTAAGTATGTCTGGAATTTCCTTCTTCCTCCATATGTGATGATCTGCTGACCTTGTGTGTCAGTACGTACTACACTGTAGGTGATTCTGTTTGTGGTATCACCTGTGTTGCCCTTTGATGGGGGCTTTAATATTCACACGGGTCTACTGAGATCTAATGCGATTTAAGAAGTCCCCTTGATGTCTGTGTTTCATGCAGGTGCATTTGCACAGGATAAATGAAAATCTGGAATCGACAGATCAATTCCAAGGATTCAAAACCAGATACAGTTGAAAGGCCATGTTGCACACATCACACATACTAAGGCTGTTGAGAGACTAAAAAAAAAAGTCCCTTGCTAAGTGCAGCATTGTNCACATCACACATACTAAGGCTGTTGAGAGACTAAAAAAAAAAGTCCCTTGCTAAGTGCAGCATTGTGTGTCTTGATCTTCAGAAATTTGTTTCTGCATTTGAGCTTAGACAAAGATGCACAAAAAGGTGCAAAAGTTTTTTTTTTTGTTTTTAAAGGGTCATTGTGAAAAAAATTAGCCCCTTTAGACATGCTCTCCATTCTGCTAATTTGCTGGTAATTTAACACTTCAGGCTCATGTGGTGCTGGCAATTTTACTAGATAGGACCTGGTAACCTTTCTGTAACACTATCTTTGCACCACAAGTGTAAATTAATGTAGTCACAATGACAAGATTACAGCACTCTGATGTGAGACGTTTTTGTGTATAGCATGAGGATCAATCACACAAGACTAAGAAGTGACAGTTTAAATTCTGTGCTTTGATCACAAATGGCAGATTTTTTTAGAACGGCAGATTTTCACTGAACACATCTTTTAGGATCGATACAATGGCTGAAAATTGGTCTAATGCAGAAATTAGAGAGCTGCTGTCCATCCATGCCAAACGAGATAAGCAGCACTGTGAGAGACAATGTTGTGCACGACAATATGACCAGTATACTACACCAACAAAGTGTACAGAGATATAAAGCTTAAGTAATTAATAAAAACTAAAGTGCCTATGGAAAAATTACTTGCATATCAAGGATGAAAATAGTAAAAGCTGCAATGGCAGAATTCATCAGCCTTATTATGAGTTGTGTAGTTGATTTGGGGAACAGCACCTTGATAAATCAGCAGAGTCCCACGCTGACCCCACTTGCCAGGATGCTGATTTGTACAGGACAGGACTAGAATTATCAGATGACCTCTGTGTTCACCAAAATATGGAAGATAATTTGTGGTGTAATTTTCTACTTTACAAATTACTAGACACTTCATGCATGCAGAAACAGTACTTACTGCACTGTATCTTACTCATTATAGTACTCAGCAGTAACAGTTCAGTCATGCTTGGAAAATCAGCAAGTGTGATGTTGCAGAAATATGAATGTGCATACATAGTCACATAGACAGTATTTTAAAATCAAGGTCCTCCAATGAGCACACAGTGCATGCAGCACTGTGCTGTATAATTTGAATCTATATTATCTACTGTTAAGCACATTTAATAACTGTGTTGTGAGTGCTGCTGCATATATAAACATCATTAAATATTAGAATTAATTTGATGCCTCAGAGATTATTTGATGGAGTCGGAGCAGCTGTCTTGGCCTGGATTCATCCAGCCCCTCTGGTTGTGGCCGCTGATTGATTTTTAAGTTAGGAAGAGGCAATCAGTAAATACCACCCAATCAGGGGCCAAGAACATAAAGCAGATTAGACAATTTGTAGTAATCAATGAAAATATTCTCTGATTTGCAGGCGCTCAATTACTGCCATAAATCAGGCATCATAGCACACAAGTTAGTTTGCAATAAAACAAGGGGGAGAGACAGGCAAACTATAAGAGATGAATTAAGGGTCTGGGGGAGGAAGTACCGACTGGCGTGGTAATGAGACAGAATTACAGGCCACAGATTCCGGCCTGCTTCCCTTGCAGAAGCTGTCAACAACTAATGGCCTGCAGCAAGTGCTGCTATCCGTCATCCTGCTTCCTGTCCACATATTTATTCATTTATTTATCGCCTTGATGCAATATCATCGTTTTTAATGTTAAACACACACTCCATTCCCAACAAACACATCTCCTCTCTCAGAGGACAGGATGTGGAATGGACAGGATATTGCTGTTTGATAAGTCAACATTAATTTACATTTAAGAAGCCAGTCCTAGATTCAGGCATCTATAGCTTGGAAAACATCAGATAAACAAAGGTGATAATGTATTGAAAGGTTGATTGTAGTGAGTGAATATCCCTTACTGACTGACTGACTGCGTTTATATGCATTTCTCTCTCTCTCTCTCTCTGTCTCTCTCTCTCTCTCTCTCTCTCTCTCTCTACTGCAATTAGGGCAAAAATGGAAGTAAGATGTATACATCGATAGGATTCTGTAGTTTACTGAGTGTCCATGACGCATTTTATAATCGGAGTATGAGGAGAGGCCACCAGGTAAGGAAATGTTGCAAAGGTGGCTTACTCTGATTATAATGTTTAAATGCTGATTTACATTGAATAATGTAGATCTGTTACTCAAAATAAGCATACATCGATTTCTGCTCATTTCAGTCTAATTGTGGAGAAACAGTTGCTGTGTCTGACTGACAGGAAGTCCCTGCTTTTAGAAAGTTGTCAAAAAAAACAAAACTAAAAACTGTGATTTGTTAACACCTCCACACACCCCCCACCCCCACACACACACAACTAAGAAAGGTGTTTTTGCCAATCGGATAGGTGTCCCCTTGTGTACATACCAAGTGCTTTCATTGCTAATAATAACACACATGCTTTCTGACCAAAAGTTCCGAACTAAATTAGGAATTACTTTAACCGGAACTATCCGGAGTAAGAACTACGTAGTTCCTTCAGCTGCTGACATTCGCACCACAAATGAAGTTCAGTGAGACTTGTGGAAATGACAAGTAATGTGATGTGTCATGGAAACGATAGCCGCATCATTTCCATGACACCAGTGACAACTCCCCATCCTGAGGGACCATGCTATCGTGCAGTGTCACCAAAAAAATCATCCCCAAGTCTTTCATAGTGCCAGTAGCGGAGTTGCTGGTGTCCAAGAGTTTACATTTAATCATCAACAAGCAAACAGGCCTAAGCTGCA
Source organism: Lucifuga dentata (assembly GCA_014773175.1). Taxonomy (NCBI): domain Eukaryota; kingdom Metazoa; phylum Chordata; class Actinopteri; order Ophidiiformes; family Bythitidae; genus Lucifuga; species Lucifuga dentata. Next base: position 84,116 of record VXCM01002336.1, read on the forward strand.
TCATCATTTGCCTTAAGGTGTTTTACAGAAAGTTGGATCATGTTGACTGTCAAAGCAGTTTGATACATTGGGACTGATTGCAGCGTTCATGCTATATGAAACAGCGTGGTTGCCTTTTAAAAGAAAACACAAGAGCAGTAACCAATTTTGTCATTACATTTATCTAGTCTTAAAAAAAACAATACTGGCAGAAAGAAACCATTGTGTTGATTTACATTACATTTACATTACAGCTCAGTAGAACTAATAAAATTTCACGCTATAAATCTGAATGCTATAACTTCACAGTCTGGCAAATCCTGGCTTGTCTAGTCTTGTTCTTTGTGACCATACTAGAACCTTAGGGCATGCATCCTAGTGTCATCACATAACCAAAGGTTTAGAAGATGATGGCAAATCTCTACCAGCTCGGTCACTGGTGGATAAGAGAATCAACAGACAGCTGACAGTAGACCTTTTCTTTCTCTGTTGTCTTCGTGAGGATGTTCCCACTTAGGACAGTGAAGCTTCATACTGTCTTGGCAGGGAGTCGACGCCCCTGCGTTCAGCCCTAATGGACTGACTAGACAGATGATCCTGACAGCGACCTGTGCAAGTGCTTTTGATTCTATCATCCACCATGGGGTCGGACTGCTTTATCAGTGGAATTACCTAAAGTGCCTCTTATTTCATCATCCAGAATGTCAACGAGACGGCATTCTTTTAATTTATACACACCCCAAACAATCACTGCATCATACATCACACCAACGCCTTTGAAAAATCATTCTTAGGAGCCAGGCCAGGTGCAGAGTCATTAACCTACGCTGTGGTTTGAGAGCAAGGTCATTATAGAACGCTCCAGCAATATTTGACTGAGAGCAGCTTTTGTTACTTGACCTCTCCTTTATAACACTATCTATACATACAGAAGCATGCATCAATAAACTCATTTCCTCCTCCCCTGGGCTGCTACAGAGGGTCAAGGAATGCATTTTTCAGCTACAACCTAGCTCCAGTGTAGTATCATACCTCTTTTAATTGTTCATTGAATAATAGAGAGTTTTTTTCCTCAGGATTTTCCCTGAAGCGCAGTTGCCTTTGATATCTCCATCCTTCGTCATGTCAAAGCCTTTCCTTCACCGACTTGAAGATTCGTCCTTAAGAGGATATGTACCAGCCAAACATAATACAACACTTGCAAATAATTCTTTGTACATGCTGCAGCCTGCTTGAGCAGCATATAGTTCAGTTTTACAACAGCTCAGCTGACTTAGTATAATTAAGTATAAAGTATAAAGCATTATTAAGTATAAAGTATAAAGCATTTAATATATACTAGTGCAATGCCTGTTCAAAACATGCCTGTTCGAAAGGGCCGGACTTTATGGTGTGTGCTTCAGCCTGCCGTAATTTTGTTCTGCAAGTCCTCGTGAGCTAGCTTGTTTGCTGTATGGGTCAGGTTGAGACTGTGCCACTGGACCAGAGCGTATGCTGCTGCGCGGACTACTTTTTACTGGCATAGCTCAGTTTGAGAACCGCTCATCCAAACGACTTCATACACGACATGCATATCCTTGGGTCCTGAGCAATGAACCTGCTGAATATCACCTTCATACAGTGCCGGGTTTTAGAGATGTTGGTGCCACAGACAGAGATTTGTGTCTTTATATGTAGATGTTTAACTTGGGTAAGCATTGTTTGTTGTTATTGTTTGTTTATGGCAACTGTCGTTCACCAAACGTGACTACACCCATAATTCACGCTAGAATGCATGCATCGCCTGCTGTGTCTCCAGACCGTTACATGAGGTGACACATTTTGTTGGTTGTTTTGTTCATCGCCTGACGTGTGTTGAGCCCATAAGGTGCAGAGCATCGGGTTTGTAGGCAGTGTGGTGAGCGACTCACAACAAATCGCTTAGAGCTGCAAAACTTATTACTGGGCATGTGTAAGCTGCCTAACACTCTGTCCACCTCAACAGAGCAAAATACAGCAGCTAAGAGTAGAAGATGGTTCTGGACTGATCCCATGTGCGAATTAGTGTGACTGTGAAGGAGAAATATTGGATAGAAAAATTATTCTTAGTTAACATCTGAAAAAGATGACAAAAATTAAACAGGATAAAGAATCACAATAAATTCTGATTTGATTTTAGTGAAGAGGCATATTACAACTTTCTAAATTTTATAGTAGATACAAATGTACATAGAACCAAGACAAGAGGAGCTTGTTTATAGTGCAGAGGGACAGCACAGAGTAATACTATGACGTATGTTAATAATGTGGGTAGAGGCATGTGTTGGTACAGTACTGACTCCTCTGACTTTGCTTACCCTTGGAAAGCTTTCTGCACCCTATGATCCAACATCTGAAGAGCTGATAAAAACCCTTCACTTGCCTCAAAGCAGCTGCAAGGCTTAACATTGTCAAAAAGGGGTTTTTATTTCCCTACCGTTTCGACCTCCTGTGTATATTTTATTGAGCTGTTCTCATCCCACAGCAGCAAGCAGCAGCCATAAGCTGCCGAAAATGTATTTTGAAGCTCATTAACGCAGGACGTGCATGCTTGGAACATGCAACATCCTTTTCAGAGACACTTGTGAAACAGTGCTGGGGCCACGATGAGGAGCTCAGAAATCGTTGTTTTTGATATTCAGCGAGCTTTTCATCTTTTTCTCCTGCAACACCACATGAGAGGATTAAGGAAGTTAATGAATTATCCTCACAGGGGCCGAGACAGTGTGTGCAAGCTGCATTATCCCACGTCTCATAACATGGGCCTGTTTGAATTTATTGAACTGTGGGCTGAATTTTCCCACACTGATCTGACCCGATTCAGGATTATAGCCTGTCCCTTTTTTTGCATTCAAGATGACTCAGACATCGTCTAAATCTTTATAACTCAAAAGTGTTCTACAGTTTAAAGGACAGTACCTTGATTTTGCATGTTTAAGCCCAATAAATACTGCCCACATACACATTACGCTATTGACAATCACTTTCCAAAACATAAAACCATATTTTATTTTTCCTATTATTTAGCCAAATCCCTGAATCTTTCAATATCAAATTTTCTGGTGATACACCCACCTTAAAATTCAATGTTTCACCTGCTAACACATATATCTGACTCTAGAAGACATGCAAAACCACCAGTTGATCCTTCAATCTAAAGTTTGACTTTATAGTGTAATCTGCACGTTGCTAGGTATCTACAGCTTATGTGTGTGTGTCTGTGTGTGTGTCTGTCAGGGCTGGGGTTGCTGGATCCCTTGGGCAGGTTAAAGGATGTATGCTCCTGAACTCTTGTGCTGGTAAGTGAAAACAGTCCACAAAAGTGAAATATCACTTTAAGATTTTGCCTCTCACTCCCGGCGTCTGTTTGCTCAACCCCCAGAGGCCGCCCTGTATCAAATGCACCAGCACAAATGATAATAACACAGCAAGACCTTTCTATTTTTCCAAATTAGGCTGAACCTCAGATCGGTGCCCTTGAGGCCAGAACAAAGACGCTAATACTTCCCCGAAGATTTTTCTCTTCAGTTTTCTATCATATAAAGCAAATATCAAAAATGTGATTTGAATCCTGTGAAAAATTTAATCTGAAGGACGCTACAAGGAGGACTAGTGTAGCACGGTGGATGATAACACACTTTCTTGCTTGCCTGTCTTTTGCAGGCATCAGTTGTGTGTGTTTAGCCCACTGTCAGCTGGCTACAGTGCGAGTTAAGCCCTAGAGAGGCTGTGCCCAGAGTCACCGAGCAGCAGACCAAACTGGCCCGGGGGTTAATTAAAGTCCCTCAAGTGACTCAAGTGCCCTCTCTTTAATGGGTCAACCTATAAAATGTTGGATTTCTGAAAAGCGAATGGAAAAAAATGTATCCTCTTATGGGCCTGTTTTTTTCATGGTTCCTGTCCTTGAGAGGAGAACTCGGATGTGTCCCCGGCTGAAAAACAATTAACTTCCTGAACTTGAATAACAAAAGAAACATTTTGAACATGATTAGACTAATGATAACATGGTGGTCTTATGTTTCCTGAGATTTTTATTGCTTTGACTGCAAGTACCTCTCTTGCTTGGTAATAAGGCCAAGGGAATGGTGCACTCCTAAAGGTTAGATAAGGCTCATTATATTTGGATTTTATGTGACTTTGTGTTTATCTTGAAAAAAATCCAGTTTATTTTTCAGCTTATTTGAATTTTCTTGCTATTTTTGTTTTATTTTCTATTAACAGATGATGTCGCTGAGCTGTCCACTAGATTACATTGTTTACTGTAAACTACTGCCAACCCTGTCCTCTTGAAGCAGAAAATAGTTTGTGGATGTGTGGATGATTTGTTCCTGTAGAATTCTGGGTAATTTTTTATTACATTTGATAAAAACACAAGCATAAAGCATAAAGTATGATCATGCCTGTCAATGCTTGAAACCCGCTTTTTGATGCTCAAGTTGCAGTTGACAAAGTCTGTAACTTTCGGAATCCAACAATTTTACAGCCACACCCAATTCCTGCAGCGATTGGCCAGCTGTTGCTTTCCATTACTGTCTGTTATGCTACGTTACAAATACCTTTGCAGATAGAAGTGAAAGTGTGCACTGTTCACATGATTTATAGAATACATAGAATTCCTGTTAGCATCTGTTCCCCATCCTAAAGTGAAAGTGTGTGCCATTGTTCCTGACTGATTTAATTATCAAGATTACAAAGACACACTGTCAACAATCTCTTTCAGCTACTGGATTGTCGCCCTACTATCGACTGTTAGATTCTAACCACGAGTCCTTCTTCAGTTAACCTTAGTTTTTATGAAAGATACTGAGACCTTAAAGAGCTTGTGAGAGATTACTCACTACAGAAAGATTAAATGCTAGAACGGCAAGCTGACACACACAGCCCTGACACATTGTCAGATCATCAAGTTGTGATGGGTAATATGTTACAGTGGCCTATATACACAACATTAAAAACATACCACAACATTAAAAACAGCCATGAAAACAGCTCTGACCGTGGAGGCATGGACTCCACAGACCTCTGAAGGTGTCCTGTGGTATCTGGCACCAAGACTTTAGCAGCAGATCCTTTAAATCCTGTAAGTTGTGAGGTGGGGCCTCCATGGATCTGACTTGTTTTTCCAGTACATCCCACAGATGCTGGATTGGATTGAGATCTGGGGAATTTGGAGGCCAAGTCAACACCTTGAGCTCTTTGTCATGTTCCTCAAACCATTCCTGAACATTTTTTGCTGTGTGGCAGGGCGCATTATCCTACTAAAAGAGGCCATGACATCAGGGAATACTGCTGCCATGAAGGGCTGGACCTGGTCTGCAGCCATGTTTAGGTAGCTGCTACGTGTCAAAGTAACATCAGATGAATCAGGACCCAAGGTTTCCAGCAGAACATTACCCAGATCATCACCCTGCCTCCGCCGGCTTGCCTTCTTCCCATAGTGCATCCTGGTGCATCTCTTCCCCAGGTAAACCACGCCCACGCACCCAGCCATCCACATGATGCCAAAGAAAACCGGATTCATCAGACCAGGACACCTTCCATCGCTTCATGGTTCAATTGTGATGCTCACATGCCCATTATAGGCCCTTTGGGTGATGGGCAGGGGTCAGCATGGCGCTCTGAGCGGTCTATAGCTACACAGCCCCATACGCAGCACGCCGCCATGCTGTGTGTTCTGACACCTGTCTATCATAGCCAGCATTCATTTTTTCTGCTGTTTGTGCTACAGTAGCTCTTCTGTGTGATTGGACCAGATGGGCTAGCCTTCGNTCATTTTTTCTGCTGTTTGTGCTACAGTAGCTCTTCTGTGTGATTGGACCAGATGGGCTAGCCTTCGGTCCCCACGCATATCAGTGAGCCTTGGGCGCCCATGACCCTGTCGCCGGTTCACCAGTTGTCCTTCCTTGGACCACTTTTGGTAGGTACTGACCTCTGCATACCGGAACACCCCACAAGACCTGCTGTTTTGGAGATGCTCTGACCCAGTCGTCTAGCATCAAGTTGGCCCTTGTCAGTCACTCAGATCCTTGCGCTGCACATTTTTCTTGCTTCCTACACATCAGCTTCAAGAACTGACTGTTGACTTGCTGCCTAATATATCTCATCCCTTCATAGGTGCCATTGATGTTATTCACTTCACCTGTCAGTGGTTTTAATGTTGAGACTGATCGACATATTTAGTATTATACTGAGTCATTTCTGTCCATATACTCTCTCCTTTTAGCTCTATTACTAACTCCTGAGGAAAAAAAAAATATCTGAGTCTTTATTTTGCTAGATGCTCGATATCCTTCACTAGTCACTTGTTAACTTTGCTTCTCAATAATTTAATGCTGGACAGATAGTAGGCTTATCAGAGCTTATTTGCTGGAAATGGCTGTCTACTGTTTTGAGGTATTAGGAGCTGATACGAGGTACAATATGTGTATTTGTAGGCTGATGAACCACAGAGTGAGAAAAGTTGTAGACCTGTAGACTTAAACCGAACCTTTCACATTACACCCAGCCTTTTGATTCAGTTCTTATACCAAATATCAGTTTAATGTAGGTTTAACAAGTACGATTATGGTATTCTTGAGCAACGCAGTGATTATGAAGCTATCACAGAGAAGCTATTTAAGGGCAAAACTAGAAGACAGAGTTTACACTCAACACACCAAGGTATGCATGCATGTAATTATGTAACAGTGAAAGTATATGTGTGCTCAGCAAAACACTTCACCGCATAAATATAGAAAAAAAAAAAAAAANAAAAAAAAAAAAAACATACAGAGTAAAATGCGTGGTAAATACTGTTCCATAAGGTAGCCTGGTTTTACAATGTAGACACAGATTTAATGCATTACATTTTACAGAGCTCTGCCATTTATCAGTTTCAATCAACAGTGATTCCCTTGCTACATTGAATCAAAGGTATCTGCAAATGAAATCTTTAAGCATCTTAAATCTTTAAAAACTAATTTACTTAATGTTGTACCGTTTCCGATTAAAAGCTCTGTCTGCAATTATATTGGGCCAGTGATTACAAAGCTCCATGATTTATTCTGCAACGGTGTAGTGAGTGAGTGTATATGTGTGTGTGTGTGTGTGTATGTTTGTGTTTGTGCTATATATATGTATATTTGTGCATGTTCATGTTTAACGTTAAAGTGGTGAATCATGGTGTGCGCATGTGGTATAAAGCGTGTGTAAAGGGTATGTGTTTGTGTATTTAGAAGTCATGCTGTGTGTGTGTGTGTGTGTGTGTGTGTTGGGGTGCTTGAAAAAATCAGANTTTAGAAGTCATGCTGTGTGTGTGTGTGTGTGTGTGTGTGTTGGGGTGCTTGAAAAAATCAGATGGTGAGAGATTATGTTATTGGCCTCCTTTCAGAATGCCTTCCTTGCATTTCTGTCATTTGTTGGAAGATAATCTTGCCATCGATTGGTAAAAATGCTTGAAAATGAAATGAGTGTCCCTCATCCCACTTAATCAAGAGAGCCTATTGATCAGCGTACTAATGAAGGATCATTTAGATAGGGTGAAGAAGAATAGGCTGGCGTATCATATCATGTCAAGGAGGAATAGGATGTCTTTATCTGAAGATTCCCGGATATCAGTAAAAGCAGCCTTCTATATCTTCATAATGAAAACCTGCTCTGTCTCATTACTGCAGCATTGGTGCTAAATGGTCCTATCAGTTTCCCTGTATTACAATAGAGTTCTATTTGATTTGGAAATCAGCATCAGTTTACCATTAACTTTTATTGTCATTATTTTGTTTTACAGATTTTTTTTTAGTCACTAACTCCTTATAGCCTGAAATGCAAAATAAAATAAAGTTTATCTTCATGGTGAATTGAAATTTCAAAAACAGTTTTTATTTCTGACACAACAAAGTTGATCAGTATTTCTTTTTATAAAGTCTGTAAAAATCAATCTACCCAGAAACAAAAACCAAGACATAGGTATGTGGTTATGTGTTCAGTATGTCCCCAAACACATGTATTGCTTAATGAGCCACTTATGGAAAATCCCCTCATGTAGAGTGCAGGCCTGCACTGAATTGAAGCTCTGCCTCCGGCTTTTCATGGCTAGGAGACCTGCTTACTCAGAGTTTACTCAATGGCTGTTCTGCTGCAGGAAAACTGAAGTGTCAGAGTTGCCAGGCCAAAGTCCAACCTGAAGATGGTCTTTAAAGGGTGACTCCACCAATTTTACACATCAGATTCTGGTTATTGGTCATGGGGAGCACTTCAATACAGGCAGTCCCTGACTTACGAATGTCTGATTTACAAACAATCTGTACTTACGAACTGACCCGCCATAAAGCCTATTAAATTAAAAATTCAAGTTACATACAGTGATTCGTAATAATGAACGGTGCACTACTTTACGACGCACGTCAGGACAACAGAAGAATGCCTCTTCTGACGTGCAAGATATACAGTAAGGAGCAAGAGTGTTAACCTACATGTTTTTTTTATAGTCCCACACACTCTCTCTCTCTTTCTCTCTCTCTCTCTCTCTCTCTCTCTCTATGTTTACGATGTTTTAGGATATCTGGAAGTGTTTCCTTAATGTTTCTTATGCAAAGAAAGGTAAAATATATACACCAGATATGCACCTAAGTAAAATATATACGCTAGATACACACCTTACGTAACTGTTCTGACTTACGAATAAATCCGACTTATGAACAGCCTTGGGCATGGAACTCGTTCGTAACCCAGAGACTGCCTGTATGTGAAAACAACTGTGTACAGGATTTTGTAGCTGTAGACAGTCAGGGAAACTGACCTTGATGACATCACAAAGTCCTGTTGGTGCAAAAACTTAAAAACTAAAACAGTGTAAAGCCACTCCTAGAATTTTTTTTTTTTTTAATTTCAACCACCTCCAACTTCTAGGAATAGCTTTGGCTTTTATAACAATAGGTTACTTACGTAACCCCGGTTCTCTGAGTAGCATGAGTGAGATGTCTCACTATGGGATACGCCCCATCCCATAGTGAGACATTGAAACGAGTGCTATAATAGAGAACTGTAGTCACCATCAATACAGCGTAACCCTTGTGATGTCATAAGGGTCAGTTTATTATTATCTGTATTTATTTACAGAACTGGTTTATTTAGTGATTGGATATAATTTGCTTGGTCAGCAAAAGTAGTTTGAGAAGCATTTACAGATGTTTTGATGTTGCTAAAAAGATCTGCCTCTCAAATTTGAGATCTCAGTCTCCCAGGACATGGAGTAGAAACATTTTTTCTTGTGGCATTCCAGGCTACACATGCAAGGAGTGTAGTTATTTTTGGATGGAATATTGCTTTAAGTTGGCCATTCATTGCACAATATTTAACTTTTAGCAAGTTGGTCGTTGGTAAAAAGGTTTGGCCACTAACGCAGAGCAGCTAAAGCATGCAGGGATTTTTAAAAAAAAATGGTAAAATTATGGAGTTATTTGTTATCCATTACTGTAATGTTTTGTGATCGTAAATACAGATACTAAATACAATAAACACTAAAGTACCAAAAGCTTACATTTCTGCATCAGCAGGATAAGCATCAAATATAGTTCCTGGAAAATTAATGTAACAAATATTCCCTTGAAAGCTGATGTGTAATAGAGAAATACACAGTTAATTAGTGCTCAATAGAGTAAGAGAAAGCTGGACTGGGTACAGTGATTTCAGGAGTAGTTAAAACTATTTACACAGTGTTAGTGCCTTGCTCTACCCATTGAACTGTGGAGGGAATGGAGCCCTCAACCCTGCAGACAGCCTGTTTCATCCACTGAGGCACTCAGAAATATAACAGACTGCCGTGTTGTGCTGTGAGTATGACGTGATGTTGGATTTTGGCAGCAGACTGACCATTACACAGGAAACTATGTAAAGTTCCACTAACAAAACACGGTTATGGACTCACCTCCTTTTGTTTGTTTTTCTCACGTGTCTTTGTATCCCCATATTTAGCGCTCTCACGCAAAATTTAAATCCATAATGCACTTCCCATAAAGGCCAAAAGGGTCCAATCACACCTAATGGTGCAGTGTTAAAACACAGTGAGCACAGCCTCCAGGGGTCCATATACTACCCAGAGTGCATTGACCAGTGTGACTGCATCCAGAAGGGCACTGTGTTGTGATCAAAAGACAGCAGTGAGGCTATTGGGGATGGGAGACCAGAATCAGCTCTCATTATGGCTGCGAGACATCCATTTGAGCATTTTTAATATGTGTATCCTATTAGGCAGTTTAAGTGCTTTTTGATAATTGTGCTTTGTACTTTTACAGCACTTCAGTCTATTCCCAGTTCAATTTCCTCTTTTATCGGACGTTTGAAATATTGATCTCTGACAGATAAGAGTAAACACCATAATCTCACTCGGGTGAGCTAGTGAGCGAGCCGTGCGAAGGGAATACACAGGGGACTGGTCGCCCCTCCAACCCCTCTTTCTTTTATTGCCTTTATTCGTCAACAGAATTTGCTTACTGCTCTGGGATGTTTATGTAAAGCACCTGCACACTGATGGGTGGTTGATATGACCATTTCTCCCAGTGTGCCCCCTCCCCACACCCCCACACTGTCTCTTCCAGCCCTCCCGTCTCCTCTCCTTCCATCAACCCCCCCATGACATTTTGCAAAATGCAGCGCAGGGGCTCCCGAGGTGCTTTCGATGATTGCCGCTGCTTAAACTGCTGTCAGCGCTGTCAGGATAACAGTGATTTATCTCCATAGCACTTTATGGAAGTTAGTGTTTTCTGTTAACCTGAGCACTGAAATGCTGCTTGGTGCTGGCTCACAGTCATATTAACCTGAATCAATCACGTCTTGATTTTTCCATAAAAGAAAAACCCTCTGTAAATAACACTCGCGCTATTGGTGCATTGAATACACTAAGCCCATAGCCGCCCCGCTGAGCTCTGGGTGATACGCAGATATCATTGTTACCTGTTTCCAATATCCTCATGCCAACGCAGGGATTTGATGCTTTGACTTCTGCATATAATTTCTTCAAGTGGGGCAGCTCTTAATACCAGCACTGTCAAGAGACGTGCACCGAAGCTCCGTTGCAAAGCAAACCTTCTTCATTAAAAAAGTTTGAAACAACAATCTCGCAGAAGTGAAACAATAACACACATTGATTGTGTATGAAGCAGCATATTCTTTGGTCTGAGTTGAATCTATTCAGTTTTAGATGGCAGGTCCCTCTTGAGACAATAGAAAAAGCTGTTTTGAAGTTTAAAGCATTGCTAATCTCCTAAAGCCTTCGACTACTCATCCCACCACATATTTGCAGGCCTGTCAGTTTGAGTGGGGATGTAAAGAAGATGGTCCTCTGAGCAAATGAATTTTTTATTTTTTTTTTTTGCCTGTTTTTCCTTTTTAGCTTTGCAGACACTATTTGAGATTTACTGCAAACATTTGACCACCAGCCTGGTGTATTGACTGCATTTGACAAGCGTAATCCTTTTCTTCTTTCCAGTCACTTCCATTCTGCGATCAATCAGAGCATCAATGCCCTGTAGACTGCTATGAAGTGCAGACGCAGTGTTCGATCATGAGCCAGGCACCTTGTGGATTTTCACTATAATATAGTGATTGATTCATCTTCAAAGATATCTTAAGTGGTTGGCTGGGCATGGTATGTATATATATAAAATGCCTTTTGTTGACTGCAGCCCTTTCCCTTACCTAGCTTGCAATCCTTTAAAACCGCAACACAAGCACACACATCAAAACTTACCCCAAGACAAATATGCCACTTTTGATGTGATTCATTCTCGCACACCCCTTGAATTTCTCTTGTGGGACAGAACTTTGATTTGAAAAATGATAAACTGTCGAGTAGTGTACAAACAGAAGATGCTCTTTGAATCTCTTTGGATTACCGTCACTCTCCTGCATGGAAATTGCAAATTTGAACCTGAATCACAGTTGAAAGCTGTTCCAGATTAATCTGGCGGTAACCCTACACTTTAAGGGAAAGTTGCACTAGACCTATACTTTGAGCAAACAGAATAAGGCCAAATAATAGACTTCAAAGTTTCAATGGATACCTGACCAAACCCGTAGATCTACAATAACATGAGTCCATCTGAGTTTGTGTGTCTTCAGGTTTAGTTTGCCCATTTCGCCTTTGATACTCTTGATCAAACCTGTGACCTGAAGTCTAAAACCACAGTCATGTTACCAGAGACCAAAGAACTGAATCTTTACCTATTTCCATTGCCTATTGGCAGTCAGTGAAGTGAGAAGCAAAGATAGGGAATATGTCTTCTGGAAGGATTCAACGGTTGAGGCAAAGGGTCACAAACCTGCTCTTTGTCATCTAGTCAGAGCAAGAAGCACATTAAAAACCCCGATCCCAAGAAAATGAAGACGCTTTGAGCTCGCACAATGCAGCTGTAACAGTGAACACTTGTTTTCTTGCTGTGATACATTCGTGTTCGCCTGGGATAGGTGTATGTGTGGGTGAGAAGGGTGGGAGAACAGTTGCATTTCAGAAGTATTAAAGGAAGTGTAGTAATTATAGCAGAGGCAGTGTCAGCGGCCTCTAGATTGCACTATCTTGTCTCCTTTGTGCTCGCCTTTGCAGCGCGCCTCATTGAGTGAAATTGTATCTTTTCACTTTGGCTCTCTTAAAAATGTGCATGGTATTGGGAGCCAGCGAGGCGTGATGTTTTTTTCTTTTTTTCATGCCTTTTCTCCACCTCCCCTCCACCCCACACCCCCTCCAGCCTCCCCCAGCTGCCCCTCTCCTCTGTCCCCACTGTCTTACTGGGAGGTATTTCATGAACAGCTGGGTCCCGGGAGAGGAGAGGTTAGTGAAAGAGGCACACTGTGTATAATTCAATGATTATCAGGTGTGTGTGTGTGTGTGCGAGTGTGTGTTTATATGTGTGTGTGAAGCCCTCCCCCTCTATTGGCAGGTGTCAGGTGACGGGCAGGCCGTGTCACTGGCTGTCAGCTGGTCTTCTGTTGGAGCAGTCACACTGTTCACAACATTACCATAAGCTGATGAGGACCGCCTCAGCTCGTTTCAGCACACACACACACACACAGATCTGTGCACAAGAGACTCAAACCATGTCCACTAATGCAGATGATTTTAAAAAGGCATCGCTTTTCTCTGTTTTTGGCCTTCTGTCTACACTAAGCCTCATTTTCCACCAGTGGAAGAGGAAATATGACAGTGGAAATTTGGAGTTGAGATAGTCAACCTTTTGAAAATCTCAGATATACGGTTCTCAGCCTTTACAGACATAAAGTGCCTCCATGTAAAATCCCTTCTAATTTGTAAGTAGCAAAGCATTCATCATTCTAAATAAATGTCTATTCAGCATTCACAACAGAAAGATTTGAAACAGGAAGATTTGTTAATATGAAGACTAATATTGCGTGTTTGACCATAGTGAAACACAAAACAACCCCTGACCCTCTGATCACAGAGACGTCAGGGGTAATGAAAATGCTTTTTTCAGGAACACGGGAACTTGCCTCCTTTTTTTTTTTTTTATACCAAGAAACCATTTTGGTCCTGAAACTATAGTTTGCAGACACTATTGAACTGAAGACTTCTTCAGCTGAACTTAAGTGACTTAAAGGACCATACTGGTGGCTTTGGCTGTTTGAGCCCAGTTACATAGTAATATCTTAAAATAGTTTTTCATAGTTTTTCCTTATATTCCAGACTGCCACTGGTTTCAGGTCATTTCAACATGCTATAAAAATCAACTTGTAGAGACTTGAAATATGCTTGAGATAATTAATCAGCAAAATCACGATTTTTAAAATGTATTTATTTATTTATTTTTTGTCAAAGTAACTTTATTTACCCAGTCCAACACGGAAGAAAATGTATGTCTCCAGAGAATATAGTCCCAGGAGAAGATTGAGAAATTAAAAACATCCCTTCTGCATTTGGATGTAGGGGTTAGCAGAGCGAAACATTGAATTTTATTGTGGGTGTACCCTGAACATTTGATTTTGAAAAATTAGAGCATTTGGCAAAATAACAGGAAAACTAATATGGTTTTCTGTTTTTGAAAATAGTTTTCTGTAATGCAGGAATTCTCAAAGTTCGGGCCAAGGTCCGCATCCGGACCGCACTGCAAATCAGTCCAGAACGGACCGTGCTCACATTTGGTTATGTGCTTTATATGTGGTTCCTTGTGTTCACCAGCTTCGCTAAGCTGTGTACAGTATGTAATGTGCATTGCAGCAGAGCTACACTGTTGCTTGTGTGTGAGCAAGTCTGCCACTCATTTGTGTGCACGTTCACTCTGATCCAGTTACAACCAGTGCTTAATTTGTGCTGGAACGCACCGGAACTGAGTTCCGGCACTTATTTCTGGTGGCTCTGTGGTACCGGGAGAGATTATTTCAGAAGCTAGCGTTCTGGAACTATATTAAGTAATTTAGTTTTAATTTTATATCGCTTTTGGACATAATTGTGTGCATTAAACAATAAAATAATTAAATTGTGTATGACAAATTCTTGACAAAATCATGAAAGCAAATTATCGAAGCTAACACACCAACCCGGAAATGTGGATAAAATGGATGAAAATGAGCCTTTCTAAAAGCTGACTCGAGGAATGAACTGTGAAATGTTCCTCCATAGTGGCGGTGTTTTTTGTTTTTTTTTTAGTTTCTTAAATCTGGTTATGGTGCATCTATCAGTGGTGGGACATACGCTGTAAGCCAGCTACGAGAGCTGGCTTGAGACTTAGTGCTTACTTTGTGCTGCCCCCCCCAATCGATAACTGAAAGTCTCGGTAAAAATTAGCATCTCAATCCGACCGTGGTTCTGGCACTTCTTTTTGCCCAAATTAAGCACTGATACAAGCGCACAAGCAATTGCCACTGTCAGGTAAACTAATACCAGCCGTAACATGTCGCTCTCAAAGTTAGTGCTAGCAAAAAAAAAAAAAAAGNAAAAAAAAAAAAAAAGGGAAAGTTTATCAGGAAAACAGAGAATTCAAAGAGGAATGGATAGAAAAATATGTGTTCATTCTTCCTAAATCCAGCAGCAAACCAGTGTGCCTGATATGCAATGACATGGCATCATAAAGAGCAGTGATGTAAAACGTCACCATGAGACAAAGCAGCTATTAAGTTTTCTTATGGACAGTTTGGTGACTTCTATTTATTTCAGTATGTTGACATTGTTGGACAGGGTTGGATTGGCCGTCGGGAGAGGCGGGACTTTTCCCGGTGGGCCGCAGCCATTGGTGGCCCAGCCTATGGCCACCGATGGCACAACATAATATTAAATAAATTTAACTTAAACATAGCAAACATATTTTTTTTTATTTCATAATTTTCTTGGCGCAGAGAAACAGTAGACAATTACGGACTTATTCGCCCCATCTTGGCAACATTAATATATTCATCTGGCCATCCTATGCAGTCCCCCCCCAATGTATATGCGGGTGACGTTACTGTGCTTTAACTTCAACTGTCTAGGCATAAAGCTTTTAAGTTTTGCAGTGGATGATTCATGTAGGTGACTGGCATTTACACAATTGTTCTGCTCAAAACCTCAATAAGAAGCTTTTATTTAAGGCAGCAAGAAGCCACGATGGATTAAAACAGAAATTTCACAGTGGTTTCTGAGGATGAACTGTAAGATTAAAAGATGATTGAGCGTTTTTGGACAGGTAATACTGTGATTGTCCAAAGCTAAGGAAATAGAATGGTAAATTAATTAAAATGATCTTGACCCTCATTTAACCCAAGTTAGCCTCCAAAATCTGCTTGCTAAACTCTCCATGCTTGATCCTCCTGTGTAAACACTGAACCAAGCTACCTATTAGAAGGCTTGGTAATGGGCAGATTGGTTCAGAAATGGTCTCACATTAGTGCTACCTTTAGCATGCTAATTGCTATTCTCCTGCTCAGTGGGGATTCTGTTTGAGATGGAGGGGACATGTGAAGTCTGCTCGATCCCTTGCTGCTGTTCTTGGCTGTGCTGTCAATGTGTTGTGCTGCAGGGAGGACAGAGAAGAGCTAACTTTCCTTTCCTTTTTCCTTTCCTTTCCTTTCCTTTCCTTTCCTTTCCTTTCCTTTGTAGATTTGAATAGAAACAGAAATTAAATGATTTTATTCTTTAATGCATGTGTGAATAAACAGTAAAACACCTGTATATTGAATAATCTCTAGAATCCTGCATTAGCACGGCTGCTGCACTACTTACACTGCAGTGGTTGTAAGTAAATAGCGTCCTTTTCCTTATGCAGCAGGAAAAAATTCTAAACAACTCCTCAAAGCAATTGTGCCACAAAGCACAGCCCAGCAAACGATGTTTACATGAGGGAACTTTCACCATATTGTTGCTTATGATTAATGACTCTAAGACACACATTTAAGGCTAAAAAGTACATTAAGCACGCAAAAAGATAAAGTTTTAAAGAGGGCATAGATAGTGAAAGGTCTGATCGATAGTATTAGCTGTATTAACATACATAAATAGGGAATCAGTGCTAATAAAGTGAGCTCAGCCTCATAAAAAAGGCTACACTCCTGCTCATCTCTATATCTGTTGTCTTCTTCCAGTCATGTGTGAGCCATGGTGAACTGTCAGTGACACATCAGGGATCGTTTCAATTAACAGTACTACTTTCCAAGTTCCTCCTGAACAGCATATCAGCAAAATGCAAAAAATTACACACAAAACTGAGAAAAAGTATCTGAAACAATATTCAGATTTTATTGATTTAATATTTTTTTTTTGCCAATCTTGAGTGGTCTGCCTCACAATTTTTGAGTAACCATATTGGTTTTTAATGTTTTTGACTCTCAATAAGTATAAGTATCTTTGTTGATTTGCTCCCTTGCACTATAAAATGTGATACAACACAATATAATTATTCCTAATGCTGTCAAATTGCTGCATTGTGATCCAGATTTAGATTGCACTGATTTGAATATCAGTACTATGTAAAACAATGTTAACGAGTGCAGAACAGACATGGTTGTTTCAAAACTTTTTAACAAATTTGCCAAAACCTAATTATTTTAGTCAAATATTTACTTTAAAAGGAACAAAGAATAATACAATAACACATTTTTTGGGGAAAAGTAGGTAATGAATGATGGGTATGTTGTTGAATGCATTCCATCTGTTTGTCATGGTGTTTTTCCAGTGTTCACAACATGGACTTCACTCTACATACCTGTGCTAACCTCTGCACGGTCAGCATGTCTCTCAAGCATCTGTTATACCCTAAGAGCACTTCACTGCATGACTGTGTTCTCAAAAAAAAAAAAAAAAAAANAAAAAAAAAAAAAAAAAAACACCTTAAGCCGGTTAGCATGGAAAAGAACAATTTCTTTGTATAAATTAAAGAAATTTGGGGTTAGAATGAAATACAGTAGAAATGCAAGAAACTGTCATCAATGTGGGTAAGTTAACCATGTAAAAGCAAATGTAATGTTACTTTTAAAAATACATTTCATAATTTAATACAAAAACACACATATTTATAAACAGTTCAAGTCCCTGGCATTTTATATTTGGCTTTTTATTTGTATTAATTATAGTGTTCACAGAACTATTGATGTCCTTTATAACAACACATTGTTTTTGGCACAGCCCCACTACGTTCTACACACAGAGGTCAATTTGCACAAGGCCTTTCAGATCGAACCTACATTCATGGAATAAAGGTTCAAAGTAAGTGGATGAACTCGATGCTTTTGATCATTCTGAAAGCTGTGACTTTGTTTAACTGGAAATCAAGTGTGAGGCACAAACATGAATGAGCACAGAGATCCAGAAGCAGGTTATAACTACAACCCTGTTATATAATCCCATCTATACTGAGGTTTACTGTATGTATCATGCTTAGCATATCAAGACTGATATCATAGTTCTTCTTCTTCTTTTCCTTTCGGCTTTCCCTTCAGGGGTCACCACAGCGAATCATCTGCCTCCATCTAACCCTATCCTCTGCCTCCTCTTCTCTCACACCAACTAACTTCATGTCCTCTTTCACTACATCCATAAATCTCCTCTTTGGTCTTCCTCTAGGCCTCCTGCCTGGCAGTTCCAACCTCAGCATCCTAGTTAAGGTTAAATAAATTTAAAAAAAAAACAAAACAGCTGCCTGTAAAGTTAATGTGTTTTCTGTTAACTGTGTAACCTAAAATATGATTTAAAAAAAAATATATGAATAAAAAACTATGATAAACCTCACGTTCACCTGAAGAAAAAAAAAAAAAAAANGTGTGTGTGTGTGTGTGTGTGTGTGTGTGTGTGTGTGTGTGTGTGTGTGTGTGGCACACAGACATTTACACACAGAGAAGTGTACATGCCGGCTGTGTTTGTGTTTTCGTGTGCTAGTGTGTGTCCTGAAGGATTAGCGCCTGTGATCTGGAGCACAGCGCCCCACAGTGACACATCCTGGTACTGTGGAGCAGGTTTCCACTCTTTCAGCACCTCCTCCACTCTGCTCAGCCAGGCAAGTGCCTCAGCTCCAAGGTGGACAACACATTTCCATGGAGGTGCAACCACTTTGCGCCTGTGATCATCAACAGTGTTTATCGTTTGATCAGCTATGATTGATGCTCTGTTAATATAAATTTAACTTAGCATATTTTCCCTGCCAAGGGACCCATGAAGAGGTTCAATTACAGAGCAATCTCATTAATTTGAGAGCTTGTTACGGAGAGAGGACAGCAGGCTTTTTTTAAATTCTGGAATGCAGATGTGTAAGGGACATAATTAGTAGATAAGAGACCTAATTGGATCCTGCTGTGTGGCTGCAGAGGGTGTAGCCCTCGGTATGTTTTACAAGTTTCACAGTGTGGAAGTACACTTTTTTATAACCTGCTCACACACACGCATCATCCGTCACACACATTGTGGGAGGGGGGAATCTTTCCTCCCTTGTATTGTTAGTAAAAGTGTATCTGAGGGCTCTAGAAAGTCAGGATTTGTGCAGCTGAATAAGATACTGATAAAACTTTACGAGATGTGGTGGTGTGTGACGGGTTAAAATGGAATGAAATAGTTGTCATTAATTCTACTTAACAGAAGTATAACTTGGTGAAAGCTCTTCAATAATTAGTTATACCAGATGTGTGCTAAATAATTGAGCGCTCAAAGCTCATAGGTTGGGAAGGTTGAATTTGATGAATTTGATGAACAAGAAAGAATGCAGGGTGAAAATATCAAACACTCCTGTGAGGGCTGTTGTAATGTTTTTATGACAACGCCTTTCCTTTTTTTTTTTTTTTTTTNTTTTTTTTTTTTTTTTTGGTCTCGTCTCCCATGTCAGGGAGGTGGAGGGTCCGCAGAGGCATATCAAAGGGTCGACCACCCCCGGTCCAGCACACACACAGCCTACTTCACTGACCTCGTTAGATGGCCGTGTTATTTAAGCATTCTACCTCTTGGTTTCTGCAAGCAGACCTGCTGTGAAGAAAAGTCAACTTGCCCTTCGTTTTCTGTTCTCTGGGCACAGACACAAGTGTGACTTTTCTCATCATGGCTGCCCACACCTGGAGTCCCACCTCTCCCTCCTGCGGGCCTTGAAGGAGTGTGCACTGTACAGCAGACTGAAGGCCATGTCTCAGACCAGCAGTATAGCAGGATTGGGAAGCGGAGCCACTGGGGCAGGGAAGAGGAGGGGGGGCAGCAGGCTGTGGAGGGTGTGTAACTCCAGCCCTGGGTGGCGGATCTCCCCCAGCTGTGCCTGTCTGAGGGGAAAAGCGACCCAGAGGAAGCTCCATTAGTTCCGGGGCTGGCCGGGCCCTGTGTGGCCTATGGCAGCAGCAGAGCAGAAACACAAACAGCTAACACACACTCTCCCTCTGTTCCAACATCACTGGCCCTCCACACTCAATTACTTCTGTGGGAAAAGGGGTTGGTGGACAATGAACACAGCATCACAGTCCAGGCTGAGGAGTACAGATTTATACTTTATTTACACAAAGTTTTTTCTCCAGGCTTTAAACTCACTGGATCTGTACCTGAGTTCCATGTTTTGTCTCTGAAGCCTCTAAACAGCCACAAAAGTCACAAAATGAAGGCTGATCTGCAGCCTTTCACTCTCTGACCAGTTTGTTCCGTCCTGTAAAGTTTAATGTGTTTCACAGTCCATGTGAAATTGGCAGATCATCCCTGACACAGCTGGCCAATCAGAACGGACAAGGTTTTTTTGGGAGGGGGCCTTAAAAGACCACACCCGTGATTTTGCATGTTTAAGCCCAATAAATATTTCCCACATACACGTTAGGTTACTGACAATCGTTTTCCAAAACATAAAACCGTATTTTAGTTTTTCTTCTTCCCCTAATCTTTCCAAATCAAATATTCTGGCAGTCTCCGCATTAAAATTCAACGTTTTGCCTGTTAACACGTACATCCAAATGTAGAGGGGATGGTTGTTTTTAGTTTCTTGGTAAAAGCCGTCTTCTCCTGGGACTATTTTATCTGGCGGAGACATACATTGTCTTCCCTGAAGCTCCAAGTTCAATCTGTTACATAAAGTTACTTTGACTAAAAATTTAAAAGACATCATGTTTGATGTTATGGATTACTTTTCCCAAGCATGTGTCAAGTCTCTTCAAGTTGATTTTAATACTGGAATTAATTGAAACCAATGGCAGTTTGGAAGGTAGGAAAAACAATTCTAATATTTACCACTCTACTAGCATGTTTTGGGAATTGGTTGTCAGTAACTGGGGCCAGTAATATATGTGGGTTTATACTGGGCTCAAACATGAAAAACTGGAAAAAGTGGTATGGTCCTTTAAAGAGGTATATGGCCTGTATTCACTCAGTGTGCACAGCTGTGTTGCAGCAACACAGAGTAGAAGCGGGTCGATGTGTTATTTGCACATTAAATATTGCAAAGGTTTCAAAATAGAACGCTGAAATAAAAATAAGTACATGGAATGTTGTAATATATACCATGTTAACAATTTATTAACATTTAAAATTGCAGACTGCATGAATTATTGTAGGAAAAAAACCTTTTTATTGACTTACTAACATTTATAAAAGCAGATATGATTGCTTATTATACAATGAAAACCGTGGGATTTTTCTCAACCTGGCAACCTAAATATTAATCAAATCTTATTACTGATAAGTACTTAAGGTGATACGTGATTTACATTAATTATTAAAAGTTACAAATGATAAAGTCCCATTATAAAGTACACATAATTAGATGGTGATGTAAAATGTTTTGTCTAATCATTTAAACTGCATTACAACATAAATTGTCTAGTGGAGCGTTACAGAGCAGAACGTTTCCTCAGGATCTCCTGGTGATCTTACCAGGTTCATCAAGGGTTGATTCATTCATTCACTTAGTCAAAATTTAAGCAGACTTTACTGTAAGACGAGATTCCAACCTCCTCTTTCTCTCCTTTCAGAATAACTGGGAAGAAAAAGAACAACAGTAATGGACTACTTGGCAGATGAGGTCTTAGTTGTCTACTGACCCAAATCTGTGTTAATTGCAGATGTGGTTTAACTGTCACACCCCCAGCCGTTCCAGTTAGACCACTTCCTCCATAAAATGGAGGTCATACACTTTTATGACAGATCTGCAGCCTCTTATGAAAACAGGTTTGTTTTCACTCTGGAGATGCAGTGACAGTATTTTACATGTGACAGGGACATCTGAGAATGTGTTTTATGTTACATTATGCTGTATTTAGCTTAATGTTAATGATTTTTCAAGATTTTTGTTTTCAAGAAACCTCTGAAAATAAATTAATTGTTTCAGTACTTTAAATGAAACACTAAATTTTCAAACATTATCTGTGTTGGTTGTCAAGGTTAAAGGACCATACTGGCCATTTTGCATGTTTGAGCCTAATATATTCAATTTTCATACACATAAGGTTACTGACAATCATTTCCCAAAGCATATGGAATAGTGAATTAAACATTTTTTTTTCTACCTTCCAGACCACCATTGGTTTCAGTTCATTAAAATCAACTTGTTGATACTTGAAATGTTCTTGGGATAGGTAATCCATCATCNGGTTTCAGTTCATTAAAATCAACTTGTTGATACTTGAAATGTTCTTGGGATAGGTAATCCATCATCTCGAACAAGACGTGTATTCAGGTTGGGTTTTTTATTTTGAAGCTACATAATTTTAGCGTTTAAGTGCTATAAAAAGTGTGGAGTGAATGTACGTCTCCACCGGGGAATATAGTCCCAAAAGAAGACCTGCGATTATCAAAAAATTTAAACGACTTTGTAACTATTAGCAGGCGAAACATCGATTTTTAAGGTGGGTGTAACACTTGAATATTTGATTTTGAAAGATTAAGAGATTTTGCAAAATATCAGGAAAGCTGAAATACAGTTTTATCCTTTGGGAAATGATTGTCAGTAACCTTACATGTATGAAAATTGAATTTATTAGGCTCAAACATGCAAAATGGATGGTATGGTCCTTTAAGTTTTGTTATTTTTGCATTGAAGATATATTCTTTAGATGGAACCAAACTTTAACCATCTTCCCGTGGTTTTATTTGTCTGTTGGTACTTTTTTTAGTTGAATCCACCTACTTTGGCTTGGTGTCTGCGTCTCCATGTTAACTTGGTTTGCGTGTGTTTGTTTATGTGTCTCGTAAGTCTTGGCCAAGCAATCTTGGCCTGGTTGCCTGCTGTGCTGCCTGTCATTCCTGCTTCCATTGACATTCAGACTGAGCAGCTGTGCCTCTTCATGTTTTTCAATTAGACATCACTTCAGCTCGCCCTGTTTGGAATTTAAAAGGCTCACTTTCCTTGTTTACACACCCTGGGAACATGAGAAATAAAAGTCCGGGATTAGAGAAACCCAATTTGTTCTGAAAATATGCATACATGTTTGTTTTTTCTATATCTTCATGAGTATAAGAAAACAAATTATATATTCTTAGAAATTCTGATTAGTATTGCTGCAGGAGATTGTGTGTGTTTTCTCAGCAGCTCCAGTGTTTGTGTGTGTTGGTCTACGGGAGGACCCTGTGATCCGTCAAATAGAAAGAGGAGAAGAGATTACTGTTGGGATACACATGAAATACATTAAGTAGTGATTGAAGGTCCTCTTTGGCAGTGGAAAACAAATGAACACTGCCAGGTGTTTCATTTTAAAAAGGGAAAAGTTCCTCTTTTTTTTTTTTATACTGTGGTGAAGATGGGACGAGCCATTTATTAATGCTGGATGATCAGAGGATCTCAACAGGTGTCTCTGCAGGCTCTGGTAAAAAGAGTGCCCTGCAGTGGGACTAAAAAACCCAAAAGGCTCGCATTCTCTCAATCACAACAGAGGTGTCATTTACGTCCCCGTCACCAGGCGTGACCTGGACCCAGACTGAGCCCTGAGGAGACATGCTATTGATCCGCAGAGCCAAGAAAGCCAGCTGCCATTAAAGTCATGACAGTGGAACTGTATGGCATCGATCAGCAGCACTGGGGCCCCACCATATTATTTATAGAGGAGAGCTCCATCCACTACTCTCTTATGTCTGATAATTGATGGCAAGTGGGGCCTTGCCTCCTACCATGACCCCGACAAACCGAAAGTCAGATGGATTACATCTAACACAATTATGATTGATATTATCAGATTACACCATGCACAACAAGGCATGCTGGGCAGCCAAGCTGAGGTATTCAGCCTCTCTGGATGTCTCATTTAATTCCTCCAGTGGGAGAATGGTGTGTCTGTGGATGGGTGCCTGTGTGTGTTATGTGTATGTAAGTATTGTGTGTGTGCGCTTCAGTGAGGTAGGGAACGTCATGAGAACTATCAGTCTTATCAGTGTGCTACCTCGAGGCTGATGGTCCTCCACACATTACAATATCCAATAAATCCATGAAGCTAGTACAAAAGAATTTCCCAAACCACTGTTCTGCAGGCTGTATGATTTAAAAAAAAAAGAAAACTCTGATGTCTGAGTGTAAAACTTCCACTCCCACATCAGGCACTCTTCAGAATTCATGAAAGTTGACTTCGTTTGACTCGAGTAAATTAATAGATTTGTTAAAATTGCAGGTGTTGCCTTCATTCACTTATTTCCATATTTGTATAAATCCTGAGGTGTAATGAGCATTTCACTTTTTTTTTTTTTTTTTTTTTTACAGATCAGTGCATTAACACTCATTTACTGTATGGTTTTGTGGTTTTCTTTTTCTTTAAAGATATTTCCTGTTTTTGTCATTGACTTTTTTAATGCTACTTCCTGTCACATGACTCAATATTAAAGGACCATGCTGGTGATCATGCATGTTTGAGCCTATATATTCAATTTTCATACTTTTACATACATTATGTTACTGACAGTCATTTCCCAAAGCATACTACTGAAACGGTGAATTAAGAAAAATGTTTTTCCTACCTTCCAGACCACCATTGGTTTCAGTTCATTCTGGTACGCTATTAAAATCAACTTGTTGATACTTGAAACGTTCTTGGGATAGGTAATCCATCATCACCAACAAGACGTGTATTCAGGTTTTTTTGAAGCTACATAATTTTAGCATTTAAGTGCATAATAAGCGCAGAGTGAATGTATGTCTCCATGGGGGAACATAGTCCCAAAAGAAGACCTGCGTTTATCGAAACGTTTTAACAACCGTGACTTCATAATTTTGCGTAACTATTAGCAGGCGAAACTTCAATTTTTAAGGTAGGTGTATCGCTTGAATATTTGATTTTGAAAGATTAAGAGATCTTACAAAACATTAGGAAAGCTGAAATGCGGTTTTATCCTTTAGGAAATGATTGTCAGTAACGTAACATGTATGAAAATTGAATATATTAGGCTCAAACATGCACGATCGCCGGTATGGTCCTTTAAAGATTCTGCTAAATGACAAACTCAAATCAGATCCTGTAAAGTCTATATCTTTCACATGCAGAACAAGAAGCTGATAGCTGTGTCTTTTCACTTACTGTGTGTGTGTGTGTGTGTGTCCTTATTGGTCTGTGTATAAACTATTGTAAGAAAATGCAGGCTGATAGTGGCACATTCAGAGAGCTTCAGCAGCATGCAGCACAGACGCTTCCTGTCCCACCAATGACCAGCATTCTGCTCTCAATCCATTTCTTTATATGTTATTATTATTATGTGATTAACTTGCATTTTTTCCTTTAATCCAATTACTTTGGCTGACCATAATGCAATTTTGACGTTGTTTATTATTAAATTACAGAACATATCTCTCCTCAAACATGCAATGTTCACCCTCAAAAGCCCTCCTTTATGGTTCAGAAGTTTCTGCGTTCTGTGGAGATCATCGTGATCGGTAATTGAATTAACGTGACAGAAGGACTAGCTCCTTATGAGACTTAAATTGTAATGACAAGCCCATTAAAATTCATTTTCAACTCCGATTAGATTTAGCGCCATCATCATCACTTCACAGATATGTCTGTTTCACATTCATATTTGAGAGAAAAAAACATAAATCTCACAAATTGGTTCCTGTCTCTTCTTGTTAAAATGATGGAGATTTATGGCTCACGAGGCCCTCAGCCTGCCTGTTTTTGCCAACATAATACTAACAAAAAATTTTCATTCTCCAGTTACAGCAAATTAAATTAAATCTGCATTTGTTCCCTGTTACATTTTTTAGTCCAGTTTATTAGTAAAACTAACATTCTCATTAGACAGTGAGGGTAGAAGTGGTGCACAGAACAAACGGCGCTCTGCTTTATAGCAGGAAACATGTTTAATATTGTAATAAGCACTTTTAGTAAGTGTTAGCCTCCCAACACTGTGCACGTGCTATTTTTTTTTTTTTTCTGTNTCATTTCCCAAAGGATAAAACCGTATTTCAGCTTTCCTGATATTTTGCAAAACCTCTTAATCTTTCAAAATCAAATATTCAAGTGACACATGCACCTTAAAAATCCATGTTTCTCCTGTTAATAGACAGTCTTATGAAATCATGGTCATTTAAATTTTTCAATAAATGCAGGTCTTCTTTTGGGACTATATTCCCCGNATGAAATCATGGTCATTTAAATTTTTCAATAAATGCAGGTCTTCTTTTGGGACTATATTCCCCGGTTGAGACATACATTTACTGCTTTTTATTGCGCTTAAACACTAAAATTATGAAACTTAAGGAAAAAAAAAAACCTGAACACATGATGTTCATGATGATGGATTACCTATTCCAAGAACGTTTCAAGTATCAACAAGTTGATTTTAACAGCGTACCAGAATTAACTGAAACCAATGGCNCCAAGAACGTTTCAAGTATCAACAAGTTGATTTTAACAGCGTACCAGAATTAACTGAAACCAATGGCGGTCTGGAAGGTAGGAAAAAACTTCACCATTCCAGTAGTGTGCTTTGGGAAATGATTGTCAGTAACATTACGTATGAAAATTGAATATATTAGGCTCAAATATGCAAAATGGCCGGTATGGTCCTATAACATAGAAGCTCAGAAGTATGACAAAAGGAACTGTTTAGACTTTGGTTTAGGAAACAAGGATTAAGTTAGTGTTAAGGTAAAACAAGTGTGTGTGTGTGTGTGTGTGTGTGTGTGTGTGTGGAAAGCTGCTGCGAGCAGNGGTAAAACAAGTGTGTGTGTGTGTGTGTGTGTGTGTGTGTGTGTGGAAAGCTGCTGCGAGCAGACATGGAGTTCCCTTTAACAGGGCCAAAGTGTGTAGGAGGAAGAGGAGGTCTGGCTGTCTGGCCGCCGCTCTGATGCTGCTGGCTCAGCCAAACGCGTTTTAACACCTGGAGTCCTGGCTAAACCCTCTCCAAGCACCACGGCATAATGACTTGTTAAGGAGCTCAATAGAGGCAATTCACCTGATGAAAAAGAGAGAATAAAAAACAACTTAAGATATTGAGTATCAGCCAAACAAAAATGGCTTTTCAGAGGATGGTTTGTGTTACACCGCTGTCATCTATACCATATTAATTTAATGGCTTCTCCTCATTTGTGATATTTGATTTCATTTTTCACTTCAGCAATGAGAGAAGGACTTATGTATGGTCAACATATGGCACATATTAGATTACTCATATATTGTGTTTTGTTTTGGCAGTATCATCTTTCTCATCCAAAGTCTTCATGCGACATATGTTCCTCACATCACATAGGCTATTGAAGTCTTGAGGCACCTGATACCAGCTATTATAGTACTTTATATCTGCATAAAAGAAGACTAAGCTCTGAGTAAGCAGCAAGGTTTTTATCCTTATTAAAACAAGGAAGTGGCCTGTGGACACGCTCTCGTTCACAGCGGAGGCCTGCAGTAATATGACCATCATGGAGCCAATAAGCACTGCTCACTGGAACCATCGGGGTTCTGCTTTGCCCAATAGCACTTCAGTGGTAGTTGAAGGAGGAAAACTTTCTAAGGCTGGATTTACAAGTCTTGATGCTTAATTCCAATGCAGCCTCAAGGGGGCACAAGCCAGTGTCCACCTTGTGCCGGTCCCAAGCCCGAATAAA
>VXCM01002337.1:0-19202 GCA_014773175.1 Lucifuga dentata
AGATGGAGGCAGATGATTCGCTGTGGTGACCCCTGAAGGGAAAGCCGAAAGGAAAGAAGAAGATTCCCTTCAACAAGCCTCTTTCTAGCTCCATGATTACTCCTCCATTCTCAGCACACACATGCTCGTGTTTTCACAGACGATAACTGTGACACTGCCACATCATGTGTATGAACATCTCCCTTCTCTTTCCCCCCTCTTTTCTACTCTCCTATTCATTTCTCTCGTCTCCTCTTGTCCCTTTGCTCCCTTTCTTTTGCTCTGCTGTCCTTATCTTGCTCAGAGTCAGGAGACACCAGAATGAACTTCAACAACTTGCTGATGTACCAGGAGCAGGGTAGCAGTCCAGAATCCAGCGAGGAGGAGGGCTCCTGTTTCTCCATGCTACCCCACCTGGCTGACCTGGTCTCCTATAGCATCCAAAAGGTCATCGGATTTGCCAAGATGATTCCTGGGTTCAGGTGTGTTTGTGTGTGTCTGTATGTCAGAGTTTCTACTCAGGTTAGCCAGAAAAAGACATACACTGTCTAGAAAATGTAAACACTGATTTGTGTTTACATTGGCCAGCATTGACCAATTAATCTTGCTCAATTTATAATTGGACAACACGCAATACAGTATAAGGAAGAAAAGCTAGATCAAATACAATATTTCTGTTTTGCATTCTAAACAGTTTCACTGTTTTTACTATGCTCAGTCTTTGGCTGAGCTGATTTGGATTTTAGGTTCAGTTTCCTTTATTTATATTAATATTTAATCTATGTAACTAAACTGATATGAGCTGGAGAAAGGGTACAGTGTAAACATGAGCTCTGTTTTTATATCTGTGCAGAGGACTCTTTCTTTCTCTTTATCTGACTGGCTTTGTTACTTTTCTGTTTACATTCAGGATAACCTCAATCATATAAACCAGTATCATTGTCTTGCAAAATAAAATCTGTGCATATGCATAAGTGTGCACACAGAAATTTCCTTTTGCATGTTTTTTATTTGCATGTCTCCAAGTGGCTCTTTACTTGAATATTTGTGTGTTAAAGACTTTGTATGCTTGTTTTTCTGCCTGATAAGTTGATAATGTGCCACAGCAAAGGCTGGTCTAAAGGCCATAGATTGCTGATAGGCCATAAATAACTGATAGCTGACGTATCTGGATAGTTTTCAGAATAAAACACTTGATATGTCATGTTGTCACTTCACTGGACTGTGTAATACATCTGCCACGGTTATGCTGTTACGTGAAATCGGCCCCTGGTGAATGTTAAGTATGTTCAGTATGTTGGTAAAGATTGCCTAATGCCCATCTGTCTTGCCTTGCACTCTCAGGTTGTCTTACTGATGAGCACACAACAAAAAAGGTTTTGGTTGTAGAAGAATTCACACATGTTGATAGCCACTAAAGGCTGCTTTGTTGTTTCTTCACAACCTTCCAAACATAGCCAATGTGTTTGTCTTTGAGTGTGTTGACAGAAACAAATGCTGAGTGTCTTGGGGGTCACCTCAAAGTCAAGGCTAAAATGAGTCAGGGCCTGTATTTCCTGAAAGTTGTCATTCCCTCTATCACTGAGTAATGGACATGGTTGGATTACCTTTTGAATGTTTGTCCACCTCCGATCTGTTCCCTAAGCTCCTGAAAAGCACCCCAGACGTCCTCTTAAGATCTGCATGTTCCAGCTTTTCTCTCTGTTGCTCGATCAGTAGTTTGATTTGATGAAGTAAACCTTTTGACGCATTTTTGGAACTTTATTTTGCCACTATTTCTGCTGTGGCACTTATAGCATCTAAAATAACATTAGCTTTAGTTTTCAAGTTTATCAAGCAACCCATCAAAGTGATAAAACAACCAGAGGAGACAAACAGGCAGTGATGTTTGCTTGTTTTTTTTCCATCCTGCATACCATAAATCAAGCAGCTCCTGATAAACTTTGAAAACATAACTGACCTTGAACCCACAGCCAATTAACCACTGATAAGCAAAATCCTTTGACATGAATTACTCATCTGTGTTTTCAGAAAAACAGACAAGCACCAGACATACCAGAGTACAGTAAGTCAGGTCGTGCTCGGTTTGAATCTCTGTGATGACTCCCTGTGGCTTTACCTTTGATATGATCCACAATGAATGTCTTTGGTTAATTGTGCATTTTTTATAAAATGTAGTATCTATAGTACACCATATAACGTTCCAGTGGGATTGTTTTCCCTGAAGGGAGCTGACTGCCGAGGACCAGATTGCTTTGCTCAAGTCCAGCACCATTGAGGTGATCATGCTGCGCTCAAATCAGAGCTTCAACCTGGAGGACATGTCCTGGAACTGTGGCGCGCCTGACTTTAAATACCAGATCAGTGATGTCACCAAAGGTCAGTTTAAGTGCTGTCACCATAAATACGTATGCACACACAGCTCATTTTGCTTAACAGATGATTGTTAAAAAACAGACTCGTGTTACATATACACACACCTCTACAACATGCCTGAAGGAAGCAGCCAAGTAGATCATTAGTGTGGGAGTATTGCTTCGGTTTCTTGCAGCACATGTGTACATGACCATGTGCAAGGATTTCCAGTTACAACCAACCACAGAAACCAGAGCACATCACAGGAAATGTCACCAAAGATTATTCCAACAGGCAAAATTAAATATTAATAAATAAAAGGATGTTCCCTGAAGGTGCCTCCATGTGTACATAGCATGGAGCTGGTTGTATGTGCCACTATATATGAACATTAATGATGTGTCTCCTTTAGCGGGCCATACTCTAGAGCTGCTGGAGCCCCTGGTAAAGTTCCAGGTGGGCTTAAAGAAGCTCAACCTGCATGAAGAAGAACATGTGCTGCTGATGGCCATCTGCTTGCTCTCTCCAGGTAGGTCAGGCTGTGAGGAGGTGGGCGTGCAGGGTCTGATTTAAAAAAAAANTTAAAAAAAAAAAAAAAGCACATCTGTAGGTATTATGCGTAATGGTTATTTTTGTAAGATGATCCTGATGATTTTTTTATGCCTCAGGTTGATTGATAAGAATATGTTCATTATAACATTTTGAATAGTGAATATCTGAGGTGTCACTCAATACGACTCACATTAAAATGCAGATTTGTGTTGCTTGAAAGGTTTTATGTCTCTGTGATCATTTGCCTTTATATGAACACTCATCCATGTGCATGATATGCATTTACATAAGATACCATGCATATATTATACATACATAGTCATTCAAGCAAGCGCAACGTGTAACAAAGTGGATGTTTGCATTCCTTTGTGTATATAAGGTACCGCTTTAACAATGCATAGATGTGTGCTTCCTGATCTAAATTTAGCCAACCATCTGACCAGGCTGTTAGCAATAATACCACCAGCCTCCATCCATCCATCCATCCATCCATCCAGTTTTATATAATTTATCAACTGGATTGCTTTTCCTCAGATTGTTTTCTGAGATGAATATCATTATTCCACTAAAGTCCTTAACATCGTAATCTATTTTGTAACATTGGCATTCTAACTGTCTGCTTCATTTTTTTGTTGTGCTTTTTAAAAGAAGTTTGGGGCATTTTTTTCCTTTATTTAGCAGTAAACAGATGAGTTATGGGGGAGAGAAAAAAGGGGATGACATGCAACAATGGTTTCCTGCTGGATTTAAACTGCGCACTTGTGGCTATATGCTGTGCAACTGTGCATTTTAGACATTTGTCCATAAGGACGTAACTGTTGCTTTTTAATTCGTGTACTCACCATAAATATCCTAACACCAATCCCCATCTCCTCTCCTGCAGACCGCCCGGGAGTGCAGGACCACGCAAGAGTTGAAGCCCTCCAAGACCATCTGTCAGAGACCCTGCAAGCCTACATCCGACTCCATCACCCTGGTGGACGGCTGCTTTATGCCAAGATGATCCAAAAGCTGGCCGACCTGCGCAGCCTCAACGAGGAGTACTCCAAGCAGTACCGCTCGCTTTCCTTACAGCCTGAGCACAGCCTGCAGCTCACCCCGCTGGTGTTAGAGGTGTTTGGCAGCAGAGTCTCCTAAAGACCGCCTCTGAACCTCAGTGGTGGAGCAGGAAGTGGAGACGACGACTGGGGGTCAAAATGGAGGGAGGAAGCTGAGGATGTGCTAGAAGGAGGTGTTGAGGAGGAGACCTTGGAAGAGAGAGAGAGAGAGAGAGAGAGAGAGAGAGCAGTGTGTGCGTGTGTGTGCATGTGTGTTGGATGTGTGACTTATGTGTCATATTTAAAGAAGTTTATCTTGGCATAAAAACCAAGATTGGAAGTTGTATGGTGAGCAAATACATTTTAAGAGACAGTATACAAGGGAACTACATGTAGTACAAACTACAAATTAACCATACATGCAACATCTGCCTTTATATTTAGTGTTTTTGTTTGTATGTAAAACAACAAACCGCTGCTTAAAATACCTGGACAAGCTGTGCACATGCTGTGCATACATCAATACGACAAGCATACTCAGTTATTCATTTAGCCATTTGGTTAAGCTACCTCTTGGTTTTACATCATCTATGTGAAATAGTAACTTTTACACATGATTTAGACACAGTAAGGGTGGCATTTCAGTTGATTGTTACAAGACATGACTCTTGATTTTTTTTTTTTTTNATTTTTTTTTTTTTTCTTAAATATCAGCTTTTCTCCAAGGCAATGTGTGTGTATGAGAGAGGGAGAGAGAAAATGAGAGAACAATTCAAATACCTGCCTTTCACCAAAGGTAGGCTGAGCTAATTTCTCACACGCTTCCAGTACCTAAACGTAACCCTGCTGCTGGATGCATGCAGCCTCACTACTATGAAGGAAATGTCATTATTTAGGTTGATAATGGAGTACAGAATGTAGTTTGTAGCTTAGTAGGATTCTGATTGGATTTGGGGGGTGTGTGGTTTTGAGGTAAGAATTAGCCACTAAATACGTTAGCTACTTTTACACTGCTATCTGTCAATCAACCAAAGCCTGCATTATGGCTTGTTACTCTCTTTTTTGAAATTGATTTTTCCCTGTAAATAGTTAATTGCTACAGGTGTATCCCTAAACACTGTTATACCACCTATTACTCAAGCCTATGTATTGATATATATGTACTATCACAGATTTTAAAGGGCTAATATGCCAAATCTAACTGGAATAGTAAGTTAAGGCCAAAGTAAGCTAGTTATGGGCCTGTCTTGTATTACATAGCTGCATACCTTACTTGGAATTGGCGTAGATAAGGATGTACTGGCAATGGATGCTTTTTATTATACACAAATTCACTTTTAAAACAATTCCATGAATTGTTCCTCCTCAGTGTAGAGCTTGGAAAGCTGCTTCATACCTCCACAGACATCACCCCTTTCATTTCTGACTGGGATGTGGATTTTCTAGAATGTTTGAGGGTCTGGTTGTTGTTGTGGTGTGCCCATCTACACCCAGGTCCTCCTGTTTGCTGATGTATGCTGCGCAGCCCTCTAGTGGCTGCATCATGTAAATACCAGGTGTATAAAATATGTCCATCGCTGTACATAGGGCTACATAGATATTTCTCAAGGTTAATTTTTCAAAAAATATATATGCAAATGCAAATATTGGCCCTTTTTGTTAAGTGATTCATTATTTTTATGTTTTTATGCTCTTTGTTTTGAACACATTTTTGGTAGGAAGGAGTGAGGATTGGCTTAAACAGGGATTGGTTGTGTATTTGACACTGTCAAACACTTGTTTGTTTTGTGATGGATTAATGTATTTGAGTAATTTCCAAGAATCTTTTTTTTTTTTTTTAAANTTTTTTTTTTTTTTTAAACAGAACGTACAAGCTAAACATACCGTGCTGCTCTCTAATATAAGCCATATAGATCACTAAGCTAGTTATACACCTACCTGATACATTAAAATGATGATGATTCTAGAGCCTTGGATATGTTGCTTATATAATCTGTTATACTCATGTTATTTATCTATGGCTTTGGATGATTCTGTTAAGCTTGTGTACAAAAGGAACTCCTTTGCCTTCTCTCTACCGTCAGTCTTACGCTTCATCAGGCAGCATCTAGTGGCTTATAAACTGAATTTCTATGAGAATTTCAGAGCTAAGGTTTAGAAGCCAGAAAGATCAACTGAGACATCTTTATCCCAGTTGCTCTGCAAACATTCAGCGACGATGTCCCAAAGATACAAAGTCAACGTCAGCGTCCCTCCAGGTACAGATGATTTCACAAGAGGCAGCTCAGCTTTGGCCTTGAGCCTGACGAATGAAATCCCTTAGAGAGGCAAAAAGAAAAAATGGCTAAATTTTTTCTTTTTTTTTTAACCGTGTCACAGAAGATATTAAAAAGCTTCCTGTGACTGGCCTTATGAGTTTCTTGTGATCTTGAGCTTCCTGTGACATCATCTCGGCTAGCAAACCACAGCCGCTCTGTGATCTGAATGGAGGGTGGGGAGAGAAAGCACATTTGTTGAGCTGAACATGTTCTCAACTGTTTTGTATCACTCATCCAGGAGAAGAGTTAGAACAGTTGTCAGTTGAATCTGTTCAACCTATGGAGGATCTTTAACTTATCAAAGGATTTCAGTCCCTTCATAGTCACTGTGGCTTTATTCCAGTTTCTGTGTGTCTGTGAATATTTAGACATTCTGCAGGCTGACTTTAGCTGGCTGGATGAGCAACTGCTATTGCTCTGCATAGCACAGATAGTAAAAAGTTTTCATAGGCACCTAATTGTAATTAGTCTGGTTTCCATCCTGACCATCATTGGGAATGTATAATGGATATTTATCTCCATGTGTCCCATGAATTCCCCTGCTGTGACTGAGATTTAAGGAGTTTGAGGATATTGTGTCTTTAGGCAGTACCACTCATGTATAGTATGTCAGTTTGATGAGGGGTATGATGTGCTTGGTTACTGAACCCGTTGATTGTCTAAGTACATAAGTCTGTATGTAAATGTGGGTTTGATTTAGTTCTATTTTGTGTGAGATAGAGATGCAGTGTTGATTTTTGTATATATAATAACAGTGGGAGCATAGGTTCACATGTAAGTGCCACGGGAAGACTTCCCTCCACAACAGAACAGGGTAAAAGAGGAGATGCTCTTGGCAATGTGAAAACCAAACAGAAAAAATCCTGAGGATGCATCATATAGTCGCGAACAAGAACGTTACTGCACAGCAAAGGGGAATTCTGCTGAGAGTTTTCACCATAACAAGGGAACGCCTCGTGTTTCCAGTTATGATGAAATAGCTGCTTTATTCTTTAAACTAAGGAGCCTTTTTCCTAATTGCCAGTTTCATTGCAGACCTCACATACTGTACAAAACATGCAGATTTCATGAAATCAATATGGTACATCTCCGTGTTTTCTTCTTTGGTTTTAATGCCACAGGCTGCTCAGAATCAGCATTGCGGTTGTTATAATACTGGAACCTGAAATCCATGAGGCAGCGTAAATCTATTACAAATTAGCTAAATCTGTCTTTATTAAGATCTAATTAGGCAACATTGTCAATGTGTTCAGCGCCTGCAATATACAACTCATGGTACACTATCACCAGCAAGCTTTACAGTTTATCATAAGCATTTTTAAAGTTTTCTTGTATAGTGATTGTAGGAAAACTATTCCCATTACAAATCCTGTCCGTAACGCATTTATTATTATATCATTTACAGAAAACAGTTGTCCATCTCCCACGGCATGGCCTTTAAGTCTTTTCTTTCCTCTGAATTGGACAGGGATTGTAATGGAATCAACTCAGTGTAGTTCTTACAAAAGGAGTGTCCAGATTGGATGTACACCATAATCTACCTAAAAAAAGCTACCTCTTTTAGCTCAGATTTTGCTTTCACATTAAGCAATTGCCTCTGTTTTTACTTTTGTAATATTTGTATTCATGTTGGTATTTATTACTGTCTAATGAGTCATACTTCAATGATTACCTCAGAGATATCTCACAGATTGGGAGTCTAGCTAATGAAGTCATTCATAGTTTTTGTATTTTTTTTTTTTTTTTCAGACTTAGCATTGCCTTTTTTTCAAATGCACAAAATACCAGGACTTGTTTTTATATAGTGCCTGCACTCTTACCAATGGGGCTCAGACTGGCTAGGATGATGCTGCTTTTATCCAAAAGTAGCATCCTTCTCTGCGTCTTTTTCCTTTTGTTCCATCCTTGGAATATCAAGGTAGATTTTGGCAGGAGATGCAATGAATCTTTTTTGGCATGTTGCTGTTATCTACCTTATCTTCAACGTTCTGAAGGGCAAATTGAAGAGGAGAACTTAGCGAGGTAAATGCAGCTGTATAGAAAGATCCTAAAAGCGATCGGGAAAGTTGGAGAAGTGATCGGTGTGTTTGTGCTCCACTTGGTACCATTAGCTTGATCTTTCCTCTGTAGTACGCCATACTTACTTATCTCGCCTACTTCCCCCATCACTTCCTCTGAACCCTCTTCCTCGTCTTCACCTCCCTCTCTGTCCTTAAAGGAACATACCGTTTATTTTGCATGTTTGAGCCCAATAAATACAATCCACATACACATTACATTACTGTCAACCATTTTCCAAAATATACTACTGGAGCAGTACAGCTCAGAATTGTTTTTCCTACCTTCCAGACTGCCATTTCAGTTCTTTCCACGAAGCTATTAAAATCAATTTGCAGAGACCTGAAATGTGTGATAAGTAATCCATCACAGCAAACCAAATGTTGATCTTATTTTTTGTCAGTGTTACTTAATTTAACTGGTGCAACAACGGAGATGCATGCAAGAAAATGTATGTTTCCACCAGGAAATATAGTCCCATATATAGTCCTTTTATTGAGAAATTAAAAAAGATTGTGCCTTCTACATTCAGACATATGTGCTGGCAACAAAACGTTGAATTTTAAGGTGTGTATATCACCTGAACATTTGATTTTGAAAGATTAGGGGATTTTGAAAAATAACAAGAAAACTAAAGTACGGTTTTATGTTTTGGAAAATGGTTGTCAGTAGCAACCATTTTCCAAATGTGTATGTGGGTAGTATTTATTGGGCTTAAACATGCAAAAATCACTTGTATGGTCCTTTAAGTCTGCTCCAGCACCTTCATCATTCCCTCCATGTTTTGGTTTTTAAGAGTCCGAATTAGGAGAGTTCAATACCCACGCAACGCTGCTTTTATCTTGAACATCACCAAGTCTTGTGTTATTGACACTACATATTGTTGGCATCGTCCAAAGTGTCGGCTTCAGCTGCGTGACAGACCATGTTGGAAGTGTCTTTGGAAACTTACAAAACGGAGTGTTGCTTATTGGGAATAATTCCATTCAGATTCATATTAATGGAGCAAAGCCTCACTTTGGTGAATTTAAAGCAACTTTTTTTTGTATTCATGTCAGACTGCTTCAGTGAAACACTGAATTAAATGAGATTTTATTGATCAGTGAATACTGAGGAAAATGTGGCCGTGATCACATGTACCTGAGATGTGTGCCATATGACCCTTTTAATGCAGGGAGGGTGTGATGAAGCTGGTTTAAGATGTTCACCAGCTTGATTTTAATGGAAAGTTTTGCTGATTGTGACATTTCAAGATTGGCTTATTATGTAATGCTCTTTCAGTCATGTACAGAATATTGATCTTTTATAAGGAATTTGGCATTGACTTGTAACCCTGCACAGTCATGCAATTTAAAGCCTGAACCAACAAAAGCACTTAATGTATTGTTTGTAACACATGCTTACTGATGAATCTATCAGCCATAAACTGCCTGTGTAGGTCAGCATGACATGGCTCCATTTATTAAAAATAAATTCACCTGATTTCTAATGTAATTGCAATTTATGTCTCAAAGCCTCTGCCTATACTGAAACTGAGAAATTTACAGTAACACCGCATAAATTAAAAGAGTAATAAACTAACAAAACAGTTAAGTTAAACAAATTTTTAATGAAACCATTATATTTGTGAATAATTTGCCACAAGTTCAGAATTTTCAATGATTTGAGTATGATTCTCTGCATAGATTTCCTAGAGCCATCTGGTCACTTCCACTAGCGGGTGCTTCAAGTACCACCCGATAGTCCTTGCACCACAGTTTGAGAACCACTACTCATGATAATTTATTTAATTTGCACAGTTTGCACAATAAAGATTACTAAGGATTTAAAGATTACTTTAAAGTGTGCAGTGATACACTATTTACTGTGACTTAATGGCCTTGGTAGGACATTAAAAAGTTTTTAAAATATGTTATACATAATCACAGGCCACCACAAAATAGTATTAATGGTTTAATCCCCACTCAACCACTACTAAAGATGTATGAATTTATCTATATGAATGCAAAATTACCTTTTTGTTGGTATTTACTTTTAGTATTTGTAAAATGCATTCTTTGTCTTATTTCCCTAATATCCAATCCATAAAATATTTAACTTTTATTGCTAAATATTTTCACAAAGGCTATGTGAGCTGGAGTGGATTTATCCATCCATCTACTTTTTCGTCTCTTTTTTTGTTTTAATATCTTTCTAGCTTTTTTCATCAACTCTACATATTTTCATGCTACCAGGGAGCCACCAGAGGGCAGCATCTCCCATTAAAACGTGCTTGCAGGCCCTGATTGACCTCTTGTTCCACACTGAGGTCATTCAGAAACAGTTGTGATCTTTTCACTCATACTGGACAAACTCACCACAAAGATCTGTGCAGGGAAAGAATGAGTTGGAAAATGTGCTCAGCAGACTTGTATCAGCAGATATGTACAGTACGTTAGAAGAGATTTGAGGTTACCGGCCACCTCGGAACACGTCGTCTCCCTGGCCGCTGGTGTATGAAGAGGGAGATTGCATGAGGAAAGATGCACAGGAAGAAAACATAAAATGTTATCAGAGAAATCCAGTCATTGTGTGACAGTTAATTGTCAGTGCTGGTATGAAGCACGAGTACTTGTTTTGACTGCTGATAAGACTTTGCCCATGTGGTCTGGTGAGCTGTTACCTCTGAACATAAGGTTAAATGAGGTTAAATGGTTAAATGGGCTCTGGTTGCAGCAACGTCCCTTAGGTGAGGAGTTTCTAGCTGCGTTATCTTCCAACAGAGAAAACTGTATATTGTACTTTTCCGCAGAGAGATATCTGACTACACATTGTCTTCCATATTCAGTAAACATTAATGACAAGCTTAAAGGACCATACTGGCCATTTTGCATGTTCAGGCCTAATATATTAAATTTTCATACACATAACGTTACTGACAATCATTTCCCAAAGCATACTGCTGGANTAATATATTAAATTTTCATACACATAACGTTACTGACAATCATTTCCCAAAGCATACTGCTGGAACGGTGAATTAAAACATTTTTTTCCTACCTTCCAGACCGCCAATGGTTTCAGTTCATTCTGGAACGCTATTAAAATCAACTTGTTGATGCTTGAAACATTCTTGGGGTAGGTAATCCATCATCACAAACAAGATGTGTATTCAGGTTTTTTTTTTTTTTCGAAGTTATGTAATTTTAGCATTCAATAAAAAGCGCGGAGTGATCTGAAAATGCTTCAATAAAAAGCACGGAGTGATCTGAAAATGCTTCCTGTTGTCAGTCCTTCACTACAGCACTTGAATGCAGCACTAGGAAGCATTTC
This sequence comes from Lucifuga dentata, assembly GCA_014773175.1. NCBI lineage: Eukaryota > Metazoa > Chordata > Actinopteri > Ophidiiformes > Bythitidae > Lucifuga > Lucifuga dentata. The sequence goes on from VXCM01002337.1 coordinate 11,612, forward strand.
AGATCACTCCGCGCTTTTTATTGAAGCATTTTCAGATCACTCCGCGCTTTTTATTGAATGCTAAAATTACGTAACTTCAAAAAAAAAAACAAAACCTGAATACAGGTCTTGTTCGTGATGATGAATTACCTATCCCAAGAATGTTTCAAGTATCAACTAAAATTTTAGACCACCCACTGGGAAATGATTCTTCTAAATTCTTCTTTCTATTGTAGAAGGTGTGTTGAGGTTATTTAAATTTTTTCAGTGAGCTTTGATTTGCCATGTTGAGCACATAGCCATAGCCACTACAATATGATTTGACTTGTTTTAAAGCCAGGCTATACATTAATTAAAATCTCAGAGTAATCTCTGTAATAAAATCACTTTCACCATGAGAGTAGGCTGATCAGGTTCTTAAATTTAAAAGACCATATCACTAATTTTGCATGTTTAAGCCCAATAAATACTACTGCATACACATAAGGTTATGCCAACCATTTTACAAAACATAAAACTGTATTTTAGTTTTCATGCATTTTTACTTATTTATTTATTTATTTATTTATTTATTTATTTTGCCAAATCCTCTAATCTTTGAAACTTAAATGTTGACCCACCCACCTTAAAATTCAGTATTTCACCTGCTTACACATGGACGATTGTAGAAAGCACGATTAGTTTAATTTCCATAGTAAAAGCAGTCTTCATGGGACTATATTTTCTAACGAAGACATATTTTCTTCCATGTAGTTCTGTGTTGGATTAGCTAAATTAAGTTACTTTGCCCAAAAATAATAACAGCATGTTGTTCGTTGTGATGGATTATTTATCTCAAGCATGAAAAAAAATAAATAAATTTACTGCTCCAGTACTATATTTTGGAAAATGGTTGGCAGTAATGTAACATGTATGTGGGTTGTATTTATTGGGCTCAAACATGCAAANTGGAAAATGGTTGGCAGTAATGTAACATGTATGTGGGTTGTATTTATTGGGCTCAAACATGCAAAAACACCAGTATGGTCCTTTAAATGCCTTTGGCATTACACTTTTGCCCTGTTATATACATGTTTAAGCCAAATAAAACCTCAAAACGTCATTGCCTTTACATCAGCTCTGGCTGTTTCTCGCTGATGTTGCTCATGTTGCTCCTTGGAGTCCTGAGTCGTGCGCTCAGCGACAGGGTCAAGTCAGGACAGTTTCTTGTAACCCTACTATGTGTCTTCATTTTTGGGTGAGGCAGAGGCTGGTCATGGGCACTAGATAAGGAAGAACACAGACGCTGCAGAATGGCCCAAGTATACCAGCACTACACTACCAAAGCAATTTATTTCTGTCCAGGGTGTATTAATACTGACGGTGGAGCCCTCATATTATCAGACTAAGAGATGATACTGCAGCTCTGGGTGCAGGGATAGACTCAGACTGGAGCATATCTGTGTGTTTCACCAAGAATCCCCCTGGCATAGCAAGATGCATTTTATTTTTGAACCCCAGCTTGTTCACTTGGCACATGGCTGGTGGGTGGCAGTTGTGACTTTCCAGTAAAAACAAGGGTGTGTTCTTTTCTGTGTACATGTGTCTCATTTGTGTGTGTGTGAGAGAGAAAATGTGTGTGTGTGTGTTCTTTCAAACTAAACAACAAACTAGTCACTTACAATGAGGGGACAAAGTGAAAAATCATGCAGTTGGGTCACTAATGTGAAGCTCATGCTATGCATTGCCTGCGCGTGTGTGCATGCGTGGGTGTGTGCGCGCCTATGGGGCAAAAGAGAGAAGGCCCTTTTTTCCTGTCTTTTCCATTGATTCTATGCCCACTTATCTAGATTGAATGTTGGATGCCCTTTATGAGAGTCATCCAAATATCATTAGTGCTAAAGCCTGCATGTGGTTTTGGTTCAGAATGTGAGGAACGTTTGCACAGCTGCATGGATGATTCTCTACTTTCTGGCGCTTCATGGGACGAAATAACATTCTCTCCTCTCACAGAGCTGAACAGAGCGGCAAAGCGAAAATACAAATAGGAAATAAATAAGCCTGAGAGATTCTTTAGTGGTTACATGAAGCAAAACGACACAACTTCACTATTCAGTGCTTGATTTTGACAAAAATATGAAATAAAAAAATTCATGATTGAATTTTAAAAAATGCTTCTTCTTCTTCTTCTTCTTCTTCTTCTTCTTCTTCTTCTTGGGGGTGCCAAGTACCACTGGTGATACCTGTACCACATTTTGAGAACCACTGTGTTAGAGAGAAAAATATATAAGACTCTATAACAAATCATCATCTTCACAATTTTTTTTTTCTTTTCTCACTGAACTGGACATTGTTCCAATGAGGAAATCAATCAGTAAATCAATCAATCAATCAATCAAACTTTATTTATATAGCACCTTTCATACAAGTAAATGCAACCCAAANATCAATCAATCAATCAATCAAACTTTATTTATATAGCACCTTTCATACAAGTAAATGCAACCCAAAATGCTTCATAGGTGATTGACAAATAAACAGAAAATGTTGATAACAGTTAATTAAAGTATACATAATTTAAGATCAAACAAGTTAAATACAATTTAAATATAAAATCATAAAACACTACATTAAAGCCAAGCTGAACAGATAGGTTGTAAGTTTATGTTTAAAAATATCAATGTTTTCAGCTCCTCTCAGATCCACAGGAAGGCTGTTCCAACGACTCGGAGCATAACAACTAAAAGCTTCATCACCAGAAGTTTTAGTTCTACTCTTTGGGACAGTTAAAAATAAAGTGCAAGAGGATCTGAGAGGTCTTACTGGTTCATAAATTGAAAGCATTTCTGATGCATATCTTGGTGCAAGACCATGCAGTGCCTTAAAAACCAATAAAAAAAATCTTAAAATCAATATGCAATAAGAGAACTCCTAACAAGTTTTTGGCTTTTTTTTTTTTTTTTTTTTTCCATTTCTATTCTTCTTGTTCCCTCTTTACTTTCCAGGCTGGAGGAAGAGGGCAGAGCTGGAAGAAGAGGGAAGTGTTTGTTTCTGTGGGCATAAGGAAGTGTTCTCCTTTGGAAAATAATGGCTGCGAAGTCACATTAATGGCCAAACATTTCCTCCCTGTTTTCCCATGCCCTATATTTACACTCTGAGCAGCACGCAGCACTCCGTATGTTTACTCAATTTCTAGGCACTTCAGTCATGTGGTTTCTGTAACGGCACTGATTTCATTATACGTGAAGTTTAGCTGGAAAGCAGCATTGCTGATATATTTCCAAGGTGTGCTCAGTAAACAGACATTTAACTTCCTTCCATAAATGTATTTATAATGTCACAAATTTTTGAGCTCTGTCCAGAACACACACACGCACACGTTTCACGCTTTATTAGCTGTGTGTCTTCAGTTGACTGCTATTTTCAGTAATCTCCTTGCCTTCTTATAAACAGTGCTACTTATATAAATGTAGTTGATTGGATTTGATTTGTTTGATTTGACTTAATGTTGTGTTAACCGCAATAAAAAATGAACTTTTTATTCTGCTGCTGTTGCTGCAGACTTCCAGGAGTCCAGCAAGCAACACGTCTCTGCTGAGCGATGAGAAAGGTATTTATCCACAAATGAGGATTTCATGCTTTTTCTGAAACAATCACATGCTAATTTGTCGATCGTCCCTCAAAGTCAAACTATTATGTTTGTGTGAATAACTCTCAGTGCTGCTTTTTACTCCATGGAAGATGACTGAGTTCATCCCCCACACCAACTGATCAAACTACACCTTCCTCAGCAGCTACTGCCAGTGTGCCCATGAGCAAGGCATTTAAATCCTAATGATCCAGTGAAACAGTTTATTACTAACATTATTAGGCTGGTTGTAATCTGCAGGTTTTAGAGTCAGAATATGTAGCATAAAACCTGATAAGAAAATGAATCTTAAAATATAAACACATTTATAAAAACAAATTTATATTATATCTATATATAGTGAGAGAGAGAGAGAGTGAGAGCTCAGCTAACCCTAGATTTTAAATGTTCAGGAAGCCGCAAAGGCACAATGACATTTAAAAGTACCATATTAACCTTATGCTTTACACACACACACAAACGCGTGCACACACACACACACACACACACACACACACACATATACATGAATCATACTGTAAGATAAACCACACGCTATACGAATAGGTTTGTGGATCAACATAAGTCCATGTTTCAAGTGTGTGTGTGTGTGTGTGTGTGTGCGCACTCGCACAGGTTTTTCTGGCCATCCAAACCAGGTCACTTTACAGTCAGTAAAAGTGATACATGTTGCCTTGTGTGTTTGTGTTGTGATGCTTGTGTGTGTGTGTGTGTGTGTGTGTGTATGTGTGCATCTGTGTGCGTGTGTTGAGTTAACCGTGGGCTGTGTTGGATGTTTGTGGATGTGGAAGTTTGATGAATATCTGTTTTTACAGTCAATCACCATGAGTAATATGTGCAATGATCCCTGTCAAATATTGTATGGTGTGTGTTTGTGTGTGTGTGTGTGTGTGTGCAGGCTGAGCAGCTCTTTGACTGCAACCACACAACAAAAATGCGGCGGGGCATTTTCTAAGTAAAACCCACCGAGTGTGTTTCTGATCACAGCCAGAGGATGGGGAACACCTGCAGACCTCTTCACCTCCCTGCGGTCCGCCTGGCCTACATACAGCAGTGAGAAACACACTCGCACCACAGGAATATCACAAGCAAGACTGAAAGAAAAAGAACAGAAAAGTTATTAAAAAGATTTTACAAGAAAAATCATTTTCATACATAAACTAAACATCAAACAGTGGAGAGAAGCTGTGTTGGAACCAACTTTCTAAAAAAAAAAAAAAAAAANAAAAAAAAAAAAAAAAATTGTCCAAGAACACCATCTTCCGTCTCTTTCCCTCATCTTTTCTCATCCTGTTCCCAGACGTATCGTCCAACACACACCAAAACAACGTATGGCTGCCGAAGCACACACACACACACGCACACACACACACACACACACACACACACACACACAAATGGAAGGTTATATTTTGTCTGCGGTCTTGCTTCTTTTTATATAACTGTGCTGCTACTTTTCTCTCAAAAGATGTGACTGTAGATATATGTGTGTGTATATATGTGTATATGTAGCCTATATCTTTGCATGTTTTAATATCTGCCAAGGTTATGTATGTTTATGTGCCGTATATACTCAAGTATAAGCTGAGTTTTTTTTTTTTTTTTTAACAAATTTCACGATGCAAATCCAGGGTCGGCTTATACACGAGTAATTCAAATCAGATCCCAGAGAAGGAAATTTCCAGGGGTAGAAATACTACCCATTACCACTACACATGTAAAATAGTTTAAATCATGCCTTAGAATGATGTATTTCCTGACTAAACATCTTATTCAGCACATTTTGCTGCAACCAGTAAGCTGCAATCCATCAGTTATGGTAATCAGCTGCTGAAATAAATATGTTTACCCAGAAAATCAGAGGAATACTATGACAATAGCCAGAAAAACAGGTAATTTGCTAAACAACTAAATTGATGGAACAACATCAGGGGGTGGGCTGAGGGAATTCCAGAACTCCGTATCGATGAATGTCCAGCACATAGACAGGCCCGCATCGACTCAGGTACAGGATAATTACTGAAAACATGTAATGGGTGAGATTCTTAACAAAAATAAAATAAAAAAACTCACCATAATTACACAGCTAAATAAGCGCCATGATAATTATAGCTCATTCGTAAAGCTTTCCTGACCTTCATCAATGCGATTCAGACGAGGAAGAGGAGTCCAGAAAACTTAACGTTAGCTAATGTCACTTAAGGTAATCAGCTGTTTACCGGTAGCGGTACATGGATTATTTTCAGAAAATCACAAGAATACCGACTATTCTCAGAAAAAAACAGATAATTTGCTAAACAAATAAACTGATGGAACAACATCAGGGGGTCGGCTTATATGTGGTATTCTTTAAAAATCTAAATTTGCAGGTCAAAGTTGGGGGTCGGCTTATAGTCGAGTATATATGGTAGTTTTTATTGGAAAAATGACTCTATTTTTTGAATCAGATAAAAGTGAAATTGTAATTTTCTGTTCAACATCCCTATTGAAGTGTTTCAACTCAAAGAAGTTCTTTCCAAACCAAAATCTGCCTCTGAGCAGCAACATTAGCTAATAGTGAGTCTCTCTGGCTGCACGTGCACGATTACACACAGGACATGGTCATAAAATAGTTTCTACAAAGTATGTGGTGGAGTCTTGCGTTTTCACTTTGTAAAGAATGTTGAGGCACGTGACAGTTTTTGTCTTTGCTTCCTTTCCTGAACAATACGTTTTCAGAAGATATCTGTCTGAAACTATTCTTAAAACTTAAACTGACAAAGTTAATGAGTTTTACGTTAATAAAAAAAGTTGTTGATATATATATTGGATGTAATCTGACAATTCTGGTATTAAGGTTAGAAATTACAGACAAGATACAGTAAGAGCACAGGTGGCCAGTGTGTGTGTGTGTGCTTGCACTGTGGTAAGCTGCGTTTCCGTTAGATGCACAGGTGCATCATGACATGAAGCCCCTGCACAACCCTGATCTCACACACACACACACACACACACACCTACAAATGCCTTCAGATGCTTTGATAAGTCTCGTGTCTAACCAGAAGCGACGGTGGTATTTCAGCACAGACATGTGTGTATGTGTGTGTGTGTGTGTGGGGGGGGGGCACTGTTGTCTCAATAACTGACGCTGTTATTGAGACTATTGTCTCAATAACAGCGCCAGATAAGAATATCTATAAGAATTGCAAATATTAAGAAATTTTCCTGGGCCATTTATTTCTAATCACACTAAATGTATATTTTTGTATATTGTACATTTTTCTCATATATTTGTATATATACTGTATATTTTTTCGTGTTGAGCACCAAGCACCAGAGCAAATTCCTCATATGTGAAAACCTACTTGGCAATAAATCTGATTTTGATTCTGATTTTGATGTATCAGAGGAAACAATCTCAGTTTATATTTTTATATAAGCGTATAATAAATAGTTTCACATTCCNCCCCCAATATGTGTAATTTATCTGCATGAAGTCAGTGTGTGTGTCAGATGTGTCAAGTCATTTTTCCATAACGCAGGATTAACATATGACGACGTTGTATGGAGCCAAACACCAAACAGCCAATATCCACTTAGCCAGGGTGACTTCATGTTATTTCCACTACCTCCCACCTCCTCCCACACACACACAGATACACACACACACGCGCGCGCACACACACACACACACACAAGGGATCTCCAGTCTCTCCGTTCTGGTATTGGGCCTGTTCATTCCCTCTCTCAGCCGTTCAAGTTCCCAAGGCTGTTTCATTACAGAGAGCCTCTTAATCGGAGGCTCATCCACCCAACAAGCAATCGGTTCTGCAACAGCTGAGCTAAACATCTGCCGGGCCTTCACTTCCAGTGAGGACGTTCTGGGGTTGATTTAGACAAACGTTTGACATAAACCAATAAATTTGTTGATTTCCCTTTCCAAAAATGTCCACCCTTTGTGAATCATGTTATACTAAACACAAACCTTTTGGCTTTTTTTTTTTT